>JAUZSU010195647.1:0-11873 GCA_034780255.1 Parotocinclus maculicauda | reverse complement strand
ACACACACACACACACACACACACACACACACACACACACACACACACACACACACACACACACACATACACACTCTAAGTAGGGTGCATAATCCTGCCACTCCCCCTGGTGCTGGTGCCAGAACATGGAAGGCAGATTAAAAGACAGATGACAGATTCATAGCAGTAGTGTTATAGAAGTGTGGTAGTTCCAGTTGTTTGGTCCAAAGTTTACACTGTAGCGTTGAATAGTCTTTATGCTTTCTAATCACTGGTCCACAAACAGAACCCTTAAGACCTGCTTCAGAGAACTGGGGGGAGGGGTTGGTTTAGATAGAGAGAGAGAGAGAGAGAGAGAGAGAGAGAGAGAGAGAGAAACAGCATCGGTCAGAGGAAGCCGCAGTGTGTTATTATTAATAAAGCATTAAAAAGTGAGAACTTCAAAGCCCACAGGAGTCATGCTACAACACATGAAAGTAACATACTATGGCTTAATGTTTCCTAAGGCGTATGGTGACATGGCATTGATTTGAAATGCATTGTGTGGCAAATGGATTTGCATGATAGCAGAGATGAAGCCCCATATGAGCACAGACCATAATTGACAGCTTGACCTCACAAGCGCTTCAAAGCTTTGGCAAGTGAGGACGTTCGGTACTTGCTGACAGAAAAAAGCTACAACACAAACAGCACCTGTATATATTTAATGGATTCATCATATACCTGTAGTATACTCGTTTACTTATATACAGCAGCCGTTAATTGAAATAACAGTATCGTGTTTAATTACATAGTTTTCCCCATGACAGAACATGTTGGAAAATATATTTTTCGTACTAATGTTATATAAACAATGTAAGAAAGCACTGAAAGAGAAAAGGTGAAAGAGTTCTTTATCAAAAAATAATAGTTGCTTACATGCAGTAAATTTACCATAAATAATACAAGAGCAATGACTGATTCTCTGAGTATTAATTGAATTGAATTGAGTATTAGAATATACTTTAGTACCTGACAACTATGTTTCTGTAAAATTACAGACTGAATTTTTCCACAAGTAAAGGTTGCCAAAATATTGCTGGTTGCGGAAACTGGTCTAAGGGGTCTCTGTGGCCATTTTTACACTTGATCATGAAAAATGATTGACAATAGCATAGCACTTACCTTGAATCTTGGAAAACAAGATGTTTCCAGACGGACTGGGGGTGGGCAGTTTGTCTCACTTCACTTCCTCTGGCAAATGACACCCTTGGTGGTTCAAAAATGTTGGGGCCCCTGAACAGATTTCACAGTTTTATAAATAAATTGTGTTGCACAGTGACAAAGATGAGTACAATAAATCCCACTTTGAACCCAAACGGGAGAATTGATGAATGCCACCCCACCCCCATGCCTTCTGTAGCATAATTGTTTTTAGAAATGACACATATTGTCAACCATATTTTTGGATAGATTTGAAATATGCATGCTATGAATTCCAAACAATAGCTTAAGCAATTCCATTTATTACTATGGGATATTAGAAAGTCTCCACTTTGTATGAGATTGCAGTGACAAAAGTGTGACCAAATTCAAGGTCACTACCAAGTGGCCGGCTACGTATCAGCACTGTAGAATATAGGGATGATCAATCCAGTTTTGTAGAGGATCAATATTAGATTGTGATATACATAGCTCCATACTGTGGACATCATCTATATTAATATTTGTGATCAGAAGTTAGCATTAACGTAAAATATTTACAAAGCACAGTCCTCATCTAGGGATAAACTCTTTAAAGGAAGATCCTGTAGCGACCCTGAAACCTGTAAAAGCATATTTAAGCTCTGATATTTGTCTAGTATCTCATTGTCTATGGGCAGATAAAAAAGAAATTGATCTGTCAAAAATGTAAAAGAAAAAAGGACAATAAAACTAAAAGATTGAGGGACATATAAAATCATATATGCCTGCCAGGCTTGAAAAGTGATAGAACAAATCTGTTTAACTGCTTATCTTAAACAAATATGTACTGCAGGCCTGTTCTTTAAAACATAACATCTTAGTAAAAGCACTGTAATGGCTCAATGAAGCATTTGGTTTGGGTGATTACCAGGGGTGGATTTGGGGTGCAGATGAAGACTTGTGTGTTTTGTGGGCTTTGTACAAGGGGAGGGGGCTAAAATAAGGCTGAATGAAAGGAAAATGTCAGTAGTGCCCACTCAGCTATTTTCCCAGTCAAGATCAAAGACACCGATGGACTGGCTGCACCGCGGGAAACTTGAAATGTTCCCTGCCTTTGTTTGCTGTTGCTAGGAGACTTCTAGACAGTAAAAGTGTTTTCAGTAAGCTACAAGATCAAACAAAGCATTTCCAAAATAAATTTTGAAGCCTGCCATGTCTGATGCCTTGTCTTGCAATTTACTAAGGATGGTCACCAAGAAAGCACAAAAGATAATGAACTCTATATATCCTGATTCCACCCATCTGTCCGAAATGCAGATATATCGATTGTATAATATTGTCTGAACAAACAGGCCATATTATAACTTACCATGACAATTTAGAAAGTAAAGATAGGGACTACACTGCTCACAAAATTAAGGGATATTTAATTAGGGGATAGGGGATAAATTAATCTTGAACTATCCCCTAATTTTTGTGAGCAGTATAATTGTTTATTTAGATTGTTGTTTCTCATTAATCATATACATGTGCAAATAGATTATGGCAAAACAATTATCATATGTATCATTCCACTTTTTACATGGATTAAGCATGGTCTTAAAATTATTCCTTGGAAATTCTAGTCTACGATGACATGAAATTATAATCCACATCATCCACCTTGAACTGATGACACTATGCAGGTTGAATCCATGGATACATGACAGCAGATATAAGAAAATCATCAAGCTACATTAAGTATCACAAATGTTAAACAGAACAGTCTTGGTGAGGTTACACACAACTATAGCTTCAAACTCCTGCTCTTAGTTGATAAGGATTGGAAACTGACGTGGCCTTCTTCTGTTTGTAACCCATCTGTCATAAGATGGTTATTAAAGCTATTGTAGCTTACTTAAACAAGTCTGGTCATTTTCCTTTACCTTCGCATCAACAAGGCATTGAAAATGTTGTCCTTCTGGTGTTCTCTAACCATGTTCTCTGGTACCAACTATTTTACGCTCAACGTCACTTTATTTATTTCTATTTTGATCTTCAATGGGAACATTACCTAAAGTGCATGGCTGTGTAGACATGAGTTTTAGGCACTGAATATTGCCATAGAATTTTCTGATAGAAAGATTTACGGGTGTTCCCGGTAAAGTGACTTCTGCCTATTTAAGGAAGCACCTGAATGATGAAACTAGGTTAGACTTTTCTTCTTCACTTCATAAGTGGTCAAATTTACACAAAAAGTTTTAAAATCTAACCATAGTTGCCATTATTTTGTGAAACAACAAACTAATGGAAACTCTGTTAGGCAATTTTGAATCTAGGAGTGGACTTTAAATGCCAGTGCATAACATACGTTACAAAAACTAAGACAAAATGGTACAGATTGTACAACATTGAAAAGGTTTTCCTAATAACCATTTAGCTTTTATGATCATTAGGAAACCAAAGTATTAGTTGCTAAAACTGGGCCTGTTAGAGTCATTTGCAAAGAAATTGTAAAGTTCAGCTATATTTTTATATCAATTTAATGGAACCACAAACGCATTTCTTACTGATTACAAACTTTTGATGTCAAGAGGTAAAAAACCCTGGGTATCATCACGACTTTTCATTTATGGATGTGTCATGATATGAGTGAGCTGGGACTATAAAATATATGAAGCCTTATTATTAGGCTATTACATACTTCAGACAAGCACTGGTCTGCGCAAACTTTGTTGGGTTATGAGGCACCCCGTTAAAACACATGTAAAGAAATGCAAATATCTCAAAGTTAGCATAGGTTTTCTCAAACCTTAAGGTTGTTTAGATCCTGCTTTAATCTGGAAACCTGATTGCCAGGGATTTCTCTTGAACATAGCATGGAAAATTGTTTTAATATACATAATGTAGTAGCACATTATTTTTCTTATGCATTCATAATGACATCATCCACAGAGCACCAATAATCCTGCAGAAATATCGTACCCATGAACAGGGCCACATGGTGGCTTGGTGGCCACCTCACCTCTGCCTCACAGCAAGGTTTCAATCCCCTGGTGGAGCCTTGTAGTCCCCGTGTCTGCGTGGGTTTACTCCGGATACTCTAGTTTTCTCCTACAGTGCAAAGACATGCATGTTATGGTAATTGATTAAGGTAAATTGACTTGATTGTATATGTATGACTATCCTTGAGATGGATATATAACCTTGTGAGTGTCGCTGAAATGACCACTGATAGTGAAGTTAACTGATAGTGATAATTTAAATAAACAAAGGTGTGTTTAAGCTAGACCTTTAATGAACACAGCATTTTACCAGTAATAAAAACTGCCTAAATATGAATACGAAATCAATCGCACTGAACTAAGGTGCTGCAGTAAGGTGGGTCTTCTGTTAAGAAAAATCAGGCCATTTGTATTTCCTCGATGAGCACAGTTGATACTATAAGACTTTGAGCTTGTTGCTTTTACTTAGCGTAACAAACAGCACAAGGGTTTAGTCGAGGGTGACTTTCATCTTTGGAGCGATTAAGATTAGATTTGTGCAGTGTCTGTCTCTTGTTTGTGAAGACAGAGCCAGCTGGCACAGAGCAGGACTCCAAGAATACTCTTCGCTAAGGGATTTCGGGGCTGTCCATGTTAACAGAGAGTGATGGGCCATGCCTGGAGTATTTGTTACTTTAGATCTGGTTTGGAGCCATTGTTAGTTATTTCCTTTATTAAATACATCTGTCTGAATCAATCATCAAACATACATGCATTAGACATTTATGAAACATTAAGCACTTTGTTATTTTAGTTTACACACAATATATTCTGACACTAATATTCATTTATTCAAAATGAATATACCTAATGAAATATCCCCTAATTTATTGTGAGAAGTGTATATATACACATAGGGTAAGTCAAAAGTCACAGAACACACTTTTATTTCAGCAACAAAAGGAAAAATGACATATCTCAATACCCCAGCAAGTAATGGATGAGGGTGCCTATTAAACATGGGCGCCTTCTTGATAGCTGACATATTGGATTAAAAGCTAGTTTTCCAATGGGAAAGTGGTAATGTAGCATATCAAAGAAGATCATTGCCACAATCAAATTTGCTAAATCTCTTGTGGTTCAAACGTCATCAACACAGACAGTCCAAAACATTTGTTGTTCGTCACAGGTAACTGAAGATGGAATTGAGGATTCTGACTTTCGGAGAATGTAGCAGCTGTATCATAGCCACAGATTTCAACAATGACACCTACAGCACTGTTGCATCCCTCATAGGTAAATTCTAAGAAACTGGGACTGTGGATGACAAGCTATGTGTTGGTTGTCCGAAGACGAAGAAACCTCTACAATGGTTTTGGCAGCCTTTACGAAAAGTCTACGACACAGAATATGATATATCCTGTGACTTTTTACTCGCCCTGTAGACAGAAAGATAGACAGACACAGATGGATGGATAGATATTTAGCTGTGTCATGGGGGGCCCAAAACCTATACCCTGCAAAATCAGGGCACATGCATATGCATGCCCAGAAGTTGGGTAGAAGTTCCTGTGACAATGCTAATCGATGTTCATTGTAATACAGCCTGGATATGATGAATGACCTGGAGGAAATGCATCGTTGGGACTTGAACCCGAATCCTTGCTGTAGTGGGTCAGAATTTTAGAATGCTTTGCCACCCTAGCACCATGGAAAGAATATACAAATAGATATAACTTTAGAAAAAAGGTTCACACCTATTGCCACTCCAGAAGGAACATACTCACCCAGCTGGTCCAAAATTAACTGCTTTGACTGTAAGCTTGTGTTGTTAATAACATGACATGATATGAAAAGATAGACAGATAGATAGATAGATAGATAGATAGATAGATAGATAGATAGATAGATAGATAGATAGATAGATACTATCAAAAACAAACAAAAACTAAGCCTTGCAAAACATAATGCTTTGTTCTGTGTGTATAACAAATATATATGTATGTTCCACAGTAAAAAAAAAATACTGTGCTCTTTTTGTCAACTGGAGCCATGATGGTTTACTTTCCCCCGCATGTGACTGCTTTCTGAACTCTATGGGCAACCCCGTGGTGACAATAAAATGCTTCGCTTATTCTGTGGCCTGTGAAGGTTCAAGCCTTTATAGCAATCGAGAGGCAAAGCGGTAGTTGAAGAGGGGAAGATTTAGTAATGGCAATTAAAAGATAGGATTCTTGACTGAAAGGTCACCAAGGCCAGAGTTACATGTTTTATGTGGTCGACTTTTCTGTGTTTAAAATAAAATCTACCTATATAGTTTATAGGTTTTAGGAATAGCCTAAAGGGTATGGTCAGTGTTGCCCTGTTCACATTACTAGGAATGTTCACTGGTGCATATTTGGAAATATTTCTTTTAAGAAGTTGTGAGTGTGTAAAACTGTCATTTATAATGAACCACTGGCTTCCACTGATTAAACATAAAAATTGCTTGTTACTTGTGAACTAAAAACTTCACAAGTTTACATGATTGTACAAGCGATGGAAATCTCCAAAAAGGCGTGCACAAGAAAGCTGAAAGTATGATTCAACCCCTTCCCACTGGTGTAAAAAGCTTCAGATTTTCCCGATGTCGCCGCCTTTATTAGTTTGCTTTGTGCTTAAGATATGGTGTGCTTTTCTCATCTCTTAATGGGTATTACGAGGTGTAAAGCTCTGGAGGCAGAAGCGCCATTCTGACGTCACACGTCCAAGAGTCACCCGCCGTGTGCACGGCGTCTCCGCCTAAAGACTCTCCGACAAAGAAAGTAAAGGTTTAGGCCGACAATGTGGGTGGACAGGGCATGAAACTACTATCATCTTTGGTTTTGAATGAAAGAAAGAAAACATAGATTCAACAAAAAGGGAGGCCCCCTTCTATTTCAGATGCGTTGTTAGGACAACGGGAACCATCCCTTAGATGATTAGTTCCACTTCAAAAGAATTTACTTTCCGGCACAGAAAAACCTCCCCCTTTTGTGTTGGCACACAGTTTTCAGGAGAAAAAAGAAGAGTCGTATGTTTTGTCGGCGTGTTTATTTTTTGTCCAATGTATAATTGTATTAAACGCATAAATAGAGTTGCCTCAATGGCCAAGAAGCTCATAAAAATGTAGAGAAGTACAAACAAAATAAAGGATATTAGTATAGTTAAGGAAATGAGTATGCTTTAACACACATGTGAGTACAGTGAATTTTCAGAGGTCTGTACTTGGCAAAACTAGAGACAAGATCATGACAGGCTCAAATTAGAGGACAACACAAACAAGTCCATGGTTAATTACAGGAAATAGCAGGTAAAGCTTCCTTCCCAACCAATTAAAAAACACACTATCTATTTCCCACTGATCCATATTAATGTGCGCTCAGTTAGTTTGGGTTATTTCACTACAAGTACTGCTTAAATGGCCAAAGCTACTAAAGAAATAAGTTTATTTAATATAATCAAATTCGAATTTAACATGGATTAGATTTCTCTTGTGACAGATCAGATACATACATAACCTGGAACATATTATAAACAGGGATTACAATAATATTCTTAGCATAACTAAAAGCATACAACTGGCAAAGTGACAAACAAAGTTGTTTTTAAGCACCATTCAAAATAAACTGCATCCAAATAGATTGTAGTGGTAAATTCACATAGTAGTAATGTACTATACGTTTGACATTTCTGTTTCCAATTTGTCCATTATATAATGTGTGAATATTTCATTGCTGTGTACTTGGAAGTGTGAAACAACAAAGGACCCAGTATGAAAAAATATTGATATTGCATTGCTTTAAATTAAATATAAAAATATGCTAATCCACTGCAATACAGGGAAGAAAAGTATAAAAAATACAAATATTTTTCTTACAAATTCTAATTACAATCTGGACTTCCTTTTCTTTAATAAAACCTAAAATGCAACATAAGACATTTCGCTGAGCTTCTGTTTTATGCCCTTTAGTGCATAATCAGTCTTCCAAGGTATCAGCCCCACTTTAGATGACCAAATCATGTGTGAAATACGTTTAAAAACGTCAAAGCACATTTCTCTCAATTGGATCGAATAACATGTAATGTTTACATTTGGTTAAGTTGGGAATACATAACCCACTTTATTTGTTGTCATATTATTTATGAATGTATTTTCTTGGCAGACACTGGAATACGATGCTGTGTTTTACAGAACAGGTATAATATATAGGTCAACAAGAATGCTATTAATAAAGAATGTATGTGAGAAATTGGAAAAGTAAAGTAATATATGTAGTGCTTTTAAAAATATCTAAGAAATCCATTTACTTAGTAATAAAACAATTTGAGGATAGCAACTGCACAAAACATTAATAAATGTTAAAGTTATTTTTAACTGATTGAAAGAAAAGTTTGTGCTTAATTAATGTCTATGCTTTGTAAACCAAAGAACCAGGAAATGAAAACATTTTAAAGGCAATGAGAAAACTAGTAATTAAAACTTGACCAAAAAGCTTTTTTTATGAGTCATTGATTTAGTGAAAATAAATTGAGAAACATCCAGAAATACAATTGTTGATTTTCTTGCATTGCGTTGACATAGCATACAGGTGACTGAAACAGGATAAACTTCAAAGTGCCCTTCTAAACATTTCTAAGATTTTGGTTCACAAAATTATACCTTACAGAAATCATACATAAATATTACACTGGCAAACAACTGATGTGAATATACACAATGTCAATTTCTATATTCTTTCAAAATTGTTGCTTGTGCAAATACATATTGCCCTTAACCCTGAACACTCTATTATTTCATTTGAGCTCCACCAATGTGAACGAGAGTCTGGCGTGGCCCTATTTCTGTGAAGACAAAAGGGGGGTTTTGCAGCAAGTCATGCATTTTTACAAGACATGACTTTCTTTTATTTCTTCCTTTGGCAAAATGTGAGCACCGCTCAATTATACTGTGATATTGCATAATTCTGACACTTATGTAACTGTGAAAATGTGTCACATTTGCAACAGCTGTAACGCAGGATTATGATAATGCAGGCAAAGATAAATAATCTGTCCTAATTGTCTTTCAAGAATCGTTTAGAACCTTTAAGAAATATATAGTGTTCTGTCATGCACATGGACTTAACACTGCTAACCTACTAAATAATTTTGACTTGAAGTCTTGCTCATTTTTGTACTTGTTAGATTTGACTGTTTTGACCTGTAAATATGTCAGTAGGTACGGGAATTTCACACAGCACATCTAATATGTATAAATGACATACAGAGTTAAGCATGGGGTCATAAGGGGACAACACTCATGCACACTATGAAACTAGTGTGTTCATCGATCTAAGTTAGACTAGTAAATGCAGATATTAATGCTGTTTTGCACCTGGTAGTTCTTTATAACATTTATAATCTCTGCAAACAAAATCATTTAGCTTAAGTTTTGGAACGTGACTGCACTGCCTGACTTTCATTCAGCAACCAGCATTAGTGGACACAGGCACTGGGTGTTAAGGTTGTTCCTTCCAATATATAGCATAATTTTCAGAAATATCTTGCTGTAGCAATAAAATCTCTCTTTGTTGGAACTTCAAATTTTACAGTCAGCAATATGCATTACAGCAGGTAAAACTCCTGAAGGTATCTCCTTCAGTATGCTGCAGATAACAGTGCTCATAGTCTGATTCTTCTCAAAGTTTCTAGGTCTCTTAGGAAGTTTTTTATTTGCCATCACTGGCAGCTCTGAACTTGTGTTGTTTTAAGTGCTGTATAATTCAATTCAACCGAACCTTACCATTTAAGAGACATTTTAGGTATAATGCACATAATCACATTTTAAATATATATTTTTGTTTGTTTCACATTTTGAAGCCATATATCCTGGTCAAAGATTTCAGGGTCCAGAGCCTATGCTGGTCGATTTTCCTGTCCAGACTCCCAATCCTAGGCCAGTCATGCCTGTTTACCCAAAAGGGGAAGTACTAGCATGGTGTCCCTGAGTTGAGAAAGTGCAAGTACGGTACATACCTGTACCACACTACAGCTCAATTATTACTTGCTCTAAGTCGTTTTTAGAGTGAAGGGTCAGCGTCAAACCAAAATCCAATATGTCCCTACGATTAATGTCATGGCCTTAAACCACATATCTTCCCAGAGACTTTGCTCACGCTGTAATTAAAAAACCCTAGATTAAAATTCTGCTAAACCCCTTCAGCATACTCAGTCCATAGGAGTAGCCATTACAGTTAGATTTGGCTCCAAGAGGTGAGTCTAATGTGTAAAGGTTTAGCAGATCCCTACAGCAGTGCTTACTATCCAGATGACTGGAGGCCAAACACCAACACACCCATACACACATGGACCAGTAGCATAACAGGTTGTAACAAGTATAACTTAGTCCGTTGCTAGGTAGAAATGTTGATGTTTACAATCAGAGGATGGAAGAACTACACAAGTGATTATATGGCATCTTTTCTATAACTGTTGATTTTACAGGTTTGATTACAGAGTTCGCCTGAACAAATGTCAATGTGAAATATAAGAACATTGTTTGAAATAAAAGTTGACATGTTGGGCATTGAAAGTTTCTTAAACCACACCGTAAAGTTTAAGAGATCATGTGATTTGGGTTCCTTAATCATAAGCATGTTAACATCTTACATACATTTTCTGTCATGTTAATCACTGACAAACAGTGTTGAAAATTGACAGCAATAAGACAAAAACATCTTGAATTTCTTCTCTTAGTTCTGACAGATTACTTAACCCCTGTCCTGCTACTCTCTCTAATTTTAGGTTGCTAAACTGGCCTCTGCCACACAGAAGGTCTTCCAGTAACCCCTTGCCAAAAAGTAGAGGGCATAGAGCTACTCTCTAATGAAAACAATCTGGAGGGAAGATCACAAAACGGCAGTGGTCATCAATCTGAAAACACGGTAAACTCAAGTTATGTCCTTTAAGGGTACATCTAAACTTCCCTTTTTAAATGTGGCAGAGAGAAAATTGTTTATTTTATGCCCATATGTCTCTGTCTAACTCAAACTTATTTTAGTTTCATTAAATATGTTGCATCTTGCAATAAGATAATTTGCAGTGTGGAAAGCAAGGTAATCAAGGACGCTGTATGCTTGAACAGGCCTATGGCATCTTCCCATATAAAAACAGAGCTAAAGCTCAGCATTACAATGTTTATCAAATAATTGCTACCAGCTTAGCAACTGGCATGACTACAGACCCAAGAAAATGGCCTGCAAATGAAAATAAGAGAAAACAATAGCAGCACATGAACATTACAACTATAAAACACTAAAAAGGAGAATACCAAAATACAGTTTCAACTTTATGCTTAAATGTGTAGTTACTTGCATGATTAATATTTTAATGTATGTGTATTTGGTGAATATGGTTATTTTAAATTAAACCAGGTGAATATAATAAAGCAATTACTGTGACATCGTGTTCACTAAGACAATTCTTCAGCCAAGCTTACTGCGGCTCCACTGTTCATCTTTGATAGATTCATTACAGTCTCACCTCTGTAATCATTTTGTCTCTATCATTAGCATCAGTCCCATTACACATACTTAGGATAGCACTACACCATAGTTGTGTTCTTGCTGGAAAACAATGTGAGGGTTATATTGCAGCTATATGAAAGGGATAGAAGTCCAGAGTTTTCATATCTGTATCTGTATGTGTGTGTGTGTGTGTGTGTGTGTGTGTGTGTGTGTGTGTGTGTGTGTGTGTGTGTGTGTGTGT
>JAUZSU010195636.1:0-11873 GCA_034780255.1 Parotocinclus maculicauda | reverse complement strand
AGAAATGTGAGGCAGGTGCGTAGCTTCATAGGTCTGGCGTCGTATTACCGTCGTTTTGTGCAGGGTTTTGCGGACATTGCGGCACCGTTGCACCGGCTGACAAAAGGGGGGGTCAGGTTCACGTGGACTGAAAAAGCTGAGCGCACGTTTAGGACATTGAAGGAACGGTTGTGTTCGGCGCCGGTGCTTGCGTTCCCGGATCCAAATTTGGGGTTCATAGTCGACTCGTACGCGAGCGACCAAGGGTTGGGGGCGGTGCTCTCGCAGGTTCAGGGTGGCGCGGAGAGGGTTGTCACGTATTTTAGCCGGCGTCTAAACTGGAAAGCAATTACTGCGTAACCAGGCGCGAGCTCCTGGCGGTGGTGGAGGGCTTGGACCATTTTACGCCATACCTGTACGGGTCACGCTTTACGCTTAGGTCCGACCACACGTCACTGCAGTGGCTCATGCAGGTTCGCAAACCGGAGGGCCAACTAGCGCGAAGGATCGCGAGGCTGCAGGAGTTTGATTTTTCGATCGTTCATCGCCCCGGCCGCGCCCACGGTAACGCGGATGCACTCTCGCGCCGCCCTTGTGCGGCCTTGGGTTGCAAAACATGCGCTCGGGCGGAATCGAGCATATCTGTTGCGGGACACTGCGCGGCGCCGGCCCGGGTTCGGGAGGCCCAGCTGGCGGATCCGGAGATCGCGTGGGCGTTGGTGGCTCTTGAGGGCGAACTCACTCCGGCGTGGGAGGAGGTGGTTAAACTGGGGCCTGTCGCTAAGGCGCTGCGTTCTGGGTGGGGCGCGTTTAAACTGGTAGGGGGCGTGCAATACCGGTCGTGGTTGGACCCGGGGGGCCGAGGACTTCTTACGCAGCTCGTGGTGCCGCGCGCTCTACAGGACTTGGTGCTCAGTTCGATTCACGGCGCGTCGGGTGCGGGCCATTTTGGGATAACGGAATGGCTCAGGCGTCTGCGTCAGCGTTTTTACTGGCCCGGCTGTAGGATGGACGTGGAGCTATTTGTCCACTGTGCCACCAAGAAGGGTCCCGTGAGACTGTCACACGCCCCGCTGCACACATCGCAGTCTGGTTTCCCGATGGACCGGGTCGGTGTGGACATCCTGGGCCCGTTTCCGGTGTCGGCCGTGGGTAACAAGCCGGAGGCTTACACTGTGCCTGACCAGAGTGCAGCCACTACTGCATGGACGCTAGTATCAAATTTCTTCTGCCGGTTTGGTGTGCCTGGGGAGCTGCACAGCGATCAGGGCAGAAACTTTGAGTCGGAGGTCATGGCTGGGACGTGCCGCCTGCTGGGCATCAAGAAGACCCGTACGACGCCGCTGCACCCCCAGAGTGACGGGCTCGTAGAACGGTTCAACCGGACGCTTGCAACACAACTCACGATGGTCGTCGCTGAGGATCAGCGTGACTGGGACATGAGACTGCCGATGGTTCTTTTGGCCTGCCGGTCGGCAGTCCAGGACTCGACGGGTTTCACGCCGGCCATGATGATGCTCGGTCGGGAATTGAGGACGCCCGCCGACCTGGTGTTTGGGCTGCCGCCGGGCGGGCCTTCGGGTGCGGTGGTGGGCCCAGGTTTTGTGAAGGACCTGCAGAATGTGGTGCACGAGGTCTACTCCCTGGCGAGGACCAACCAGGCGGGGGCATCTGCTAGGCAAAAGCGGGCTTATGACACTCGCTGCTTCGGCTCATCGTTTTGCGTGGATGACAAGGTGTGGCTCTTTAACCTGCGGAGTAAACTGGGCCGCTGCCCGAAACTTCAGTCAGCTTGGGAGGGCCCGTACACGGTCCGAGAACGGATCGGTGAGGTCGTGTACAGGCTTTCGCGGGGCAGGAAATGGGCGATTGTCCACCGTGACCGGTTGGCCCCATACAGGCCGAAGGTGGCTGGGACCATGGACGGTAATGCGCATGTGGGTGCTGCGGGGCTGCCTGGGGCCGCCGGTTCGGACTCTGCTACGCGGCACGACGCCGGGGGCGGCGCGGGGCTGTCGTGCCCGGATACGTTCTCGGGCGGGTCGGAGCCGTCGGATGCTGCTTCGGACATGGACTATGTTGCACCTCTTGTTGGACCCGGCGGTTCGGCCCCAGCGCGCACGCCGTTTGCCACGCCACCTTCGCGATTTTGTTACTGACGGCTGACTTTAGGGAGGGGGGCTGTGTGGCGTCGGTGGGCGTGCGAGGGTGACGGGTGGACCGCAGGGCATTGTGGGTAGGGCCAGCGGGGACTCTGTTCAGTGGTAATGCGTGATCGGGTTCATAAGTTGGGGTTCATAAGTTTAGGGAATGTTAGTAATGGTTATGTTAAAGAGGTGTGTAAGTTTGGGCTGAACGCGGGGCGGCTGTTACTTGGGGGAGTTTGTTACCGTTCGGGTGAATGTGTTGCAAATGGAGGACCTGCCTGTGTCTGCGAACGAGTGTGTGTGTGTGTGCTTCGTTGACTGTTGTGTTCTGTTAGAGCAAATAAAACGAAAGCGCGTCACAACTGAGCAATGTCTACTCCTCATTTCTCCTACACACCACAATATTGATATCAACGCTGGTATTGATATTGAGCATTACTTGTGTTAAAAGATCGATACTCAAGCTTTTTTTTTCTTTCCCGCATGCACTGGCTGCTGCGCACGCGGATTCATCAAAGAGTAGCGCTGGAGCAGCGCACCCTCCCCCCTCCCGTTTTTTGTTGTTGCACCGTCACGTGGCTCAGCGGCGCGAGCCAAACTGCCGTGCAGGTAGTCTCAGCCTGGCCCACCCACTCAGCGCTCACCTCAAGTCAACATGTCACAGTACGGATAGAGACATTACCGCACTATTGAAATATCTGAGAGGAAGAGAAGCGCCGTTTGGATTTATTTTATTGCAGAAACTACAGCAAGCTGTATAGTTTGCAACAGGGAAGTTAAATACAGTGGAAACACAACAAACCTCTACAAGCACATGAAAACCATGCACCCTGACCCCAACCACCAGGGGCGTAGCAGCAAATTCTGGGCCCTGTACACTCTCAATGTCAGAGGGCCCCTATTCATGCCAGTACATTAGGATTTTGGGCCCCTCTCCCTACTTGGGCCCTGGGTAGTCAGGTCCACTTTTCCCCCCACTACCACGCCCTTGCCAACCACCAATAAAGCTAACGTAATTAGCTTTAAGTTATATTTTTTACACTCTTTATTTAAGAAAAACCGTAAAGAAGTTGCATTGAAGGAAAGAAATGCTTATTTTTTTTTATTATTTTATTGTATTGTTCGACTTGAAAAACATAAAATTGAAACTGTTTACAGTATTTGTTGTGGTGTGTTCAGTTTGTTGTATTGTGGTTTGTCAGAACTCTACCTCAGGAGATTTTGTTTTAAGTTGTGTTGAGTGATATTTTTTACACTGTTTATTTGATAAAAACAGAATGCACTGAAAGGAAGAAAGTTCCTTATTTTATATTGTTTTTCCTAAAAACAATTCTATTTGGAAAAAAGGAAACAAAGAAAGAAAGAACTAGAAAAGATGTCTAGTGAGGGGAGAATTTTTATTTTATTTTTGTATTATTTTGTACCTCAAAACAGATTATTATAAACTTTGTTTTGTTACTGTTCCATTGTTTCTAAACACAAATGTTGATTGTGATAATAAAGTATTTTGTTGTCACGTACAATGTTTGGTGTAATTCTATCCTAATCTTTCCAGGTCTTTTGTATCCTTTGGAAATTATTAAATATTAAAAAGTATCGGTAACAGTATCGATATCGGTGATACTGGTCCTGCATTTACTTGGAATCGGATCAATCCCAAAATTCCTGGTATTGTCCACATCTACTTAACCCTTGTATTGTGTTAGAAATTTACCCACGTTTTTAGTGTTTAGTCAAATTTGACTTGAATGAAATCGGCCTGATGACTCTCAAAAACAATATCATCCAATGTTGTTTTTCACCTCATAGCTCACTTAGTATGTATTTAAATCCATGTAAACACTGTTTTTAATTTCAAGTTGTTGTTTTTTTTGGCTCCATACACTTTTTATCTCACAATAAACCAGTTTTCATGAAAAAAAACTATTTAAATTCACTATAGGGAATTATATGTGATAAGGAAAGTGGTAAGGATATTATTTGAGTCTAATAGACTACTATCAGAGCACACTGACCAAAAATTGCTTGTGTTTTAATTTTTAACTTAACATTTATATCTATAGTGACTTCTGTGCTGTTACAGGTCTATTGTGACCATATAGATAGAACATAAAACCAACTTTAATTTTATACAGAATATCAAGTGAAAAATTTAAAATTAAACTATAAATTGAACACTGAAAAACAATTGTGTGTGTGTGTGTGTGTGTGTGTGTGTGTGTGTGTGTGTGTGTGCATGCGTATGCGTGCGTGTCTGCCCTGCATTGGACAGGTGACTTATCCATGGTTGGTTCCTGCGTATCCTGTCGTGTAGACCCTAGTTCCCTGCAACAGTACAATTTGAATGGATGAAGTGGATGTAAAATGGATATGTTTAAAAATTAACATATTGGGAACATTTATGCTTGAATAACAAGGTGTAAGCATGTTTAAATCCAGATAAAATTCTGATGAATAAAGTTGTATGAGTGGCTAAATGTACCAAAGTCATGGGCCACATACTTTATTACAGTGACTAATTCAGCTGGTGGCTTTTAATAACATTCTGTATGCTGATTTAAAAAAAATCACAAACATCAAAATATCCCTTGGGTGCCACCAGAAAACATTTCATTTAAAATGGCATATGTACTACAGGCCTAATGAAGCTTGACCAGAGGAGACAGGTTGTGTAATAGCGACACCTAGTGTTCACCAAATCCTAGTGTTTTTTTCAACTTTATCATTTTTCAACTTCCTTCATAGCTGGGCAACTTTTTTATATCTAAAATAACTCTTCGTTTGTAGACTCTTCCGAATAGATAAGCATACTCATTGATATTATTCATATACATCATGATTTTCAAGCCTGTCAGATACCAGTTATCTCATAAATAAGGTGCTACGTTAATAACACTAAATGTTGTAGACATTATATTTATTATTTATTCTGAGAACCCCTAACAACGTGGTTTACATTTGAAATGTAATATGAAAGCTCTTTGTGAAGATATGTGTCTGGTGTGTAATCCATTTCTCTTGTATTCCTTAATTGTAATATCAAATCTTTCATTTATTAGAAATAGACATTTACAACTTTGTAATCCATAGTGTTCATGTCATTTCATACAGATGTATCACCATTGAAACCAGGGAAATAAAAGGTCATATCACATCAAAGAATGTACTTTTGTCTTTAAGAAAAAAATACACGCTGTATAGTAACTTCCACAAATGATTTCAGTTACAATGCCTTTTTTATGATAATGTATATTATGTATAAGTATAGTGGCTGAAAATGGAAGACTGTGATGACTTTGTGGCTAAAGTACCCTGCCAAGCTGTCACTGTTTGGTACTTAAGCAAGTCCCTTAACCCACAATTGCATGGATTGTAATCATATCAGTTATAAGTTGCTCTGAATAAAGGCATCTGTCAAATGACTAAATGTAAATATGGAAATATGCTTTATTTGTAGATATTTCTTCACAAGGGGAATACAGCTTAAGACAAAGCAACATATATTTTTATCTATGCAGGTTTTTATACAGAGACCTGTAACTGTAATTCCTGAAATGTGAGTCACACAAACCTAAAACCCACCTTTTCTCTTACAGTGAATAGTAGTAATTAGTGGTGAAATAGGGAATTATCAACTCAGTGCTTGTTTTGTTTTAATATCTTGCAATCCTGGTACTGAAACAATGGTGGGCAAATTCTTTAAATCTGATATCATTAAAGTCCAGTGTAGAGGAGAACAGGTAGCAAGTATGACAATTATATTTCATAATTCTAAGCAAAACAAAATTTCTGTGTATAGTTAACGTTATTAACTGTTCATATTTTAACTAATTTAGCTTTAAAAAAATGGTCATTAAAAATTACACATTGCTCAGTAAAAATTGTATCACTTCATTTTGTAAGAAGAAAGGATTAACAATGATAGCTAAAGCATATTTAAGAACTGGCATGATATTTAAAAGCATATATGGGTAAAAGCATTTTTTTAAATATTACACTTTAAAGATGCTCGAGTGATTGGCCATATGATGGACTGGCACCCTCTTCAGGGTACATGCTTGACTTCACCCAGTGACTTCAGGTGATGGACTCTGGAGCTCCATGTGAGTGTGACCAGGATAAGAAGAGTTATGGATAAATAAATGTAAAATGTAAAGCTGACATGCATTAAAGTATTATGAAGATCCAGTTGCACAAACTGGTAAACTTAGTGTTTGTGTGTGCATTATTACAGCTCATGAAATGCACATGATGTAGGGCCTTTGACGGTGAGCCCAGTTATATAATTGTCATGTTGCAACTGTTTTAAGACTTTTTTTTTTATTTCAAACTGTTGTGTTGTTGCACAATTGTATTATCATTAGTATCACGTACAGCAGTATTTTAGACAGTAAATTGAGACCCAGACTCAGAGAAAATATATACGATTAAATTGACCATGTCACAAGGTTACTAATAAAGAAACTTTAAAAAAAAAAACTCAGCTTGGTTTTTGATTCAGGTCATGTGTAACACTTATGTGTAAGGTATATACTGAAAAAACTACTGCAACGTTGTCATGTAATGATCTAAAGTGTCATATATATATGCCTACCACACATTTTAACAAGTTGCACTCTGCGGGATTTTCTTTCCCCTGCAAGGTGTTGCATCTGTGTGTTGCTGTCATCTGTTAATTGTCACCACCATTTCCTTTGCAAAGAAAAAAACTATTTAAATGTCAACCAATGTTTCTCTGCTGAATAGCACATCTGAAGTACATTTAAGATGACATACTGGGTAGGCAAATCTTCAAAATATGTATACAGAAACACATTCTAATGGTGTAAAATAGGGTTTTGTGGTTTCTAATAGGTTATAACCTGCTCTCATCTGTAAGCACAGGGAGAAAATGGCGAATTTGAAAATCTTGGTGTTCTCTGGATAATGCCAGTCACATTGCACAGACTTGGGCTGTAAGCACAAGCCCCACTTGTGGATGTCAGCCCCTTATACCACCCTCACTGAGTATGTTTCTGACAGTTTGAGCAAAAACATGGATATTAGGGCCTGCTGGAGGTCATTTTGCAGGGCTTTGGAACTGCTCCTTCTCCATGCACAAAGATTAGATTAGATTAAACTTTATTGTCATTACACATACAAATATAATGAAACGAAATGTAGTTTAGCATCTAACCAGAAGTGCAATACAGCAGCAAGTGCAAAATGTACAATATAGACAGAGTACCGTATACAGATTCTGGGGCTATGGCAATATATATTATAGAGATATTGTGAGCCTGTTTGAGGTTCTATAAACTCAATATACAGATAATATAAATATGATAGTTTACAGGTGAAGTTATAATGTTGACCACTAGTTATGAATGTGTATATTACATGTATGTACAGAATATGCAAAATATAAGAAATGAGAATATGAGAAACTATGGTAAGATGGAGGTAGCGGTCCTGCTGATGGGTTGTTGCCTTCCTATGTCCCCCTTCACGTCTCCTGTTGTACTGCCCTGTCTCCTGGAATAATGATTCATATCTGAATACCACAGCAAGTAATCGGTGAGCCTATCTCTTTAAAGCTGTCATATTGGATCAAGTTTTTTTTCCACTGGGAAGGTGATCATGTAGCATATTAGTGAAGACCATAACTCTATAAGAAACTGATAGAGCTAGCTAGCTGCACTCTGGGTGATTTTCTTTCCTCTGCAAGGTATTGCATCTGAGTGTTGCTGTCATCTGTTGATCTAAAAATTGACACCACCATCACACCTCCTTTGCAAGAAGAAGAAAAAAACTATTTGAATGCACACGAATGTTTCTCTGCTGAATAGCACAGCTAAAGGACTTTTAAGATGACATATTTGGTAAGCAAGTCTTTAAATATGCATTCAGAAACACATTCTAATGGTGTAAAATAAGGTGTTGTGGTTTCTAATAGGTTATAACAGATTAATAATAATAACAACATTATTATTATTATTATTATTATTATTATTATTATTATTATTATTAATAATAAAAATAATAATAATAGATTAATTGAAATAACATTTCAAAGCATGGATGTATAATCTCAAGGTGGAACAGTATTAAAATTGCGTATATTATAAAAGTAACTCTTTTCTGTAATTACTGTTTTTATGCTCACACCATAGAAATTCCTCATCTTGTGCTTGATCTCCAGCATTTTTCTGGTTTTAATATGGATGATTATAATCACAGCCTGTACAGTGCTTCGTACACAGTGAGTTGCTCAGGTTCATTAAAATAATATCTTATTTGAACATTAGAATACACATATCACAGATGTGATATGTATTAGATTTATTGTTACTTTTGCAGGAGAAACTCCTCCATGAGCTTTGAGTGCCAAGGGGATCAGGTAAGATTAGATATATAATAAGAGCCAAATGTCTGAGCACTTTTTAATACAAGGATTTTCTGTACAAAGCACTTATTTACCATAACATTTTTTTAAAAATATTAAAGTTATTAGTATTTGGTATGTTCTCCCTGCTGTAATGAAAACATGCACTCAAGCTAGCATGGACCTTCAGAATTTTGATGATCTGGTGGTTTATGTTTCCTGCCATGCTACATGTTAAGTTACTTAATCGTTGCATTTCTGTGTCTTCAAATGCCAAATAAATGCTTGATGGGGTTAAGGACTGTGGAGGAATGGTCTTCATATAGTTGTTGCAAAGCAGTGAAATGTGTTTTAATAAGCATAGACCATCAATGTATATTTCTAAGTTTCCCTTTGAGGAATACTTTCTTGCTAAGTTTTGGGTACAGAAATATATTTAAATATATCAATTAATTTAGCATTTTGGTGCAGCTTCCAGTCTATAATAGTGGCTTAGCTGATTATCTCTTAATTTATCCATTGGAAAATATAGCTTCTTGTAGTCTCTTTATTTCTCCATGACCAACAGTGTCTGAATGCCTAAATATAAAATTGATATGTGGAAATTAATGGACTCATTTTTAAATAATCCATATAAAGATGGTGTTTGCTGCTATAAGGATTCTGGAAAGGATCCACTAGATTTAGAAACATGAGCAGTATAACAGTTGTGCAGTTATGTCACTCAATCTGGCTCTAAATCTGCATTCTAGTGCATCTCAAAGATTTTGGATGTAGTAGTGGGATTCTTCCACACTTTTTTTGTACACCCTTGAAATGATCCAAAATGAGTGGCCTGGGTTTGAGTCTCAGCAATGCCTTCCAGCTGGGTCAGACATTATGTAAAAGCAAGATTGTCTGTCGAGGTAGACTAGGCCTGTCAGGGCATTATTACAACAGCTATACCCCTGCTTGCCTTATAACAGGCTGCCCTTCCCCCAGGACACGCTTACGCCTGTACCCTGTGTTATTTTCATTTGAAGTTTGAAGTTGCGGCATATTTATGTTCCCCACAGTGGTCATTAACCTTCTTTCTATAGTTATTCTTTTTGCTTAGAAGTTCACTGAAACTAACATTTTGAAGACTGTATTGTATCTGTGATTATACTCTGCTTTATAATTAATCAGGATTCCGAACAGCCAGGAGAGACAACACGTGTAAGGTGCAAAGGCAGAAGTTTTAGGGAGAAAGTAAACTCTATATATTTTCAGTGGACTTCTGGCAACTGACAACTATCTTCATAAATTTCCATTGTTTTCCATCTTGTTTGTTTAATGCCATACATTTACCTGGCAACGACATTTCTGACTGGGTTTTTGTCTACATCTGTGTATATGTAATATGCTATGTAATATGGGCAAACATGAAATAGAGGATGCACCATTTACCAGGCATCGGATTCATAACTGGTTGTTTTAATCACACTTACAGTGGAAAATAAAATGTATTTGCTCTGGGTGTTGCTGTTATCAATGCTGTGGATTCATGAACAGAGGTGCGCGTTTAAGAGCAGAAGTGTGTCATGTGTGTTTTGTTTTGCCGTTTGTGTAATTTACCAGTCATGCTATTGTGAATTTCCATAAATTACAGGTTTAACATGTATTTAACAGGTTAGGTCTCCATTCATGTTTTCTACAGTATTTCTTGACACATTTATGTTTTGCTTGCAAGCAGTCTTGCGACTTTTTAATAAATAATTAATAAATGAAATTGCATTGTGTTATTGTGAAAGTACCCTTTATATTTACGTTATAGTAGCATTACAAGACTATGGTGATGTCTAGTTAATGTCCATTTTGATCAACAACTGTTTCACAAACATAATGTGGTCATTACATGATGCATATCTTGTATATTATTCACTGTAATTTTTTTGTTATTATAAAATAGGGCATGTGGTTTTAATATAAAACTACATTTTATATCTCTCTTAATGTTTTTTGTTTTCTGGAAACATTTAACTAAAAAAATTTAAAGCAATATTTTGTTACACTAAAAATGCATCTCTTATAGGTGCAAATTGTAACTTCTAATAGTACTTGTAACGACTTGTCAATTTTAAAAGGATTCTATCTCACATACTTAAATCTTTTAATATATATATTTTTTAAACTTTTTATCTGTTAAACAATAATAATAAATCAGTGTTTTCTGAGGTTTACTAGGTTGATGTGTTTTTCTGGTCACTGGCATGTTGATTTATATATGTATTTATTTTCTTTTTAGAATCTTCTCCTTCTGATCATTGTATGTCTATAAACTATTTGTTTTTTTACTTTCTTGTAAAGTATTTTGAATTACCCATGTGTATTAATTGTGCTGTATAAATAAATCTCATTCTTCCTTCCTCACTATTACTTACTTGGGTACTTTTTTTTCTACTTACTTACAAAGCAGGTTTCCTGATTACTGCCATTTTCTATTCATGAGATCATTTTTCTTAGGAAGAAAATTTCGGCAGAAATGCCATGTGTTTTGAATTGAACCCACAATAGCTTGATGATACAGTGTAGGCTGCTGTGAATAAAGGCATCTGAAAAATCACTAAATGGACATGATATTGTAAGTGGGGAGTTAAATTGTAAGAAGACTCAAAAACCAGACATATTATTTAAAAAAAGATAATACTTAACTTCTGTGGCTGCAGTAATTATGATGATATTATTATTATTAAGTTAAGAACTTTTGTTCAAGCTATTATTTGAATGAACCCCAAGCTATCATTTGAATGGCAAGTTAATTATATTAAATGTTTTATGTTAAAAATGTCTTTATACAAATTATCGTGCCTTTATTTAATAAATATATTGTACAATAAACAGGTTGTTCTTGCTGTTTTTGTTGGTTGGTTGGTTTGTTTGTTTGTTTACATCTTTTCAACACTTTGAGCTATCACTGTAAAACTTCGGTCTTACTTCCTAACTAAGCTTGCTAGTTATTGTTCATTGCTATAAACTAAGGTCTTGGATCTTCAGGTTATTTTGTAGCAAGATCTTGTTGCTATTTGAGGGAGAGAGCTTGTTGTTGGCCACTTGAAATCCGGCCACGTTTCCTTGTTCTGTAGGGCAGCAAACATTATATTAACAATAAGGGAGCTCTCACTTCCATCTCAGTTCATTCAGTTACATGACCACAGCCTGCCAGTACCATTTACAACACCTCTTTGCGCCAGCCCTTAGCATTTGGGCTGAAACAGCACTTGAATCCACCTATCCCTGTCATAACATACCAACATGTCACATTCACATTGCTGTGGTAGCCTAGAGCTTAAGGTACTGGCCTCTGGACCAGAAGGTCCAGGGTTCAAATCCCACCTCTGCCAAGCTGCCACAGTTGGGCCCTT
>JAUZSU010195625.1:0-11874 GCA_034780255.1 Parotocinclus maculicauda | reverse complement strand
CCAGTGGGGACTCTTAACAACTTAAGAGACCTCTGGAGCAATGTTAACTTTTCGGGAGAGAAAGAGTGATTCTTAGACTTTAAAGTTTTGAAAACTGGCACTTACACTTAACTCGGTGATTAGGAGCAAATCTAAGAATTTTTCAGCACTTCAGTCTAAAATTCCACGCTAAGAAGTTTGATACATACGGGCCCTGATCTGTCAACTACCATTCAAGAAAACTGGAACCACTTTGAAGTAGAATATCATGTTCATTCTAGAAGTATTTGTCTTACATGTCATTCCATCATAAAAGCTTGAAAATGAGCAACTAATTACTAGTTATTTTTTTGATAATTCTATATATTTTTTCTCATTTCATCATTTTGATCATTTACTTGTTGTGAAAAAATTAGTGCCATTACTGAAAAAAATGGAATTGAATGTGTTTAAAGTATGCTTTGTATACCATACATAATAAAAATGTTTAGCTACAAAAATGTTTTGCTGTCATTGATGTGATTTGTTTACAACACCAATTAAGTTATATAAAGCATAAATAAAAACAGAATACAATGATTTGCAAATCCTGTTCCACCTATATTCAATTACACTACAAAGACAAGATATTTAGTGTTTAAACTGATAAACGTTGTTTTTTCAACTATTCACTCATTTTAAATTTGATGCCTGCAACATGTCCCAAAAAGGGACAGGGCCATGTGCTCATGACTGTGAACATTTGGAAACTGAGGACACTAATTGTTAATGCTTTGTAGGTGGAATTATTTTCCATTCCTGCTTGATGTACAACTTTAGTTGCTCAACAGTCTGGATTCTGCTTGTTTATGAAGTTTGCAGTGATTATAATTCGGACAGTTCTTTTGCTTCTTGGCCCCGAGGACATGACGTCCATGATTACAAAAACAATCTAAAATGTGGACTCGTCAGACCACAGGACACTTTTACACTTTGCGTCAGTTCATCTCAGTTGAGCTCTGGCCCAGAAAAAAACGGCGGCTGATATATGGCTTTTTTATGACTTTTGCTTTGCATAGTAGAGTTTTAACTTGCATTTGTAGATGGTGTGACGAACTGTGTTCATATCTGTGGTAATATCCGTTATAGAATGATGTCGGTTTTTAATGCAGTGCCACCTGAGGGATTGAAGGTTACAGGCATTCGTGTTGGCTTTCGGCCTCGATGCTTACTTGCAGAGATTTCTCCAGGTTCTCAGAATCTTTTGATGATATGATAGACTGTATATGATGAAATCCCTTGCAATTGCATGATGAGAAACGTTGTACATAAACTGTTGACTATTTGCTCACTTTATACCCAATCATGACACTCACCTGTTTCCAATTAACCTGTTCACCTGTGAAATGTTCCAAACAGGTGTTCTTTGAACATTCCTCAACTTTCCCAGTTTTTTGTTGTCTCCCTGTTGTCTTTTGGAATGCGTTGCATACATCAAATATAAAATAAGTGAATATTTGCAAAAAACAATACAGTCTATTGGTTACAGCAAACATTAAATATCTTGTCTTTGTAGTGTATTTGATTGAATATGGGTTGGAAAGGTTTTACAGATAAAAAATAATTTGTTTTTATTTATGTTCTACAGAACGTATAAACTGTGAGAGGATTTGATGTGAAGAGGAAATTATGCAATAAGAGCTCTGCATTATTTCTTTATCTCTAACATTCAAATGTCTTAAAGCATAACATAAATTATTTGTAATGACTTGAACTGTGAATGAATTGGTCTCAGATTATGTCAATGGGATTCATACTGCTTACTGAAAAATCTAAATAAATATACTATTTGTTTGTAAGTAAACAAACCCACAAAAATATATACACATATAATCCATGCAATTGTACACATTAATTGACTGAATATTATATAATCATATTGAAACATCTGACGCTGAAACACACACACATGGTGATGTTGTTAATCTGTATTCCAAATGTTTGGGTATGAAAGGGTTTCTCTGTAAAGGTCTCCTTTTGACAGCTCTTCCTGTTGAATAATCAAAACACGTTCTTTCAGTCAAACTGTAACCATTTAGCACTCAGCCTTACCACATTGGTCATTCTCAGTACTCTTGTGGACATTGTATGTGGTCATTTGGAGTGTCATGGTACTGATACTGAACTAGATAATTACTAATTTAAAGCTAAGACATACAGATAAAAGTGGTGTCCAGTCACTCATAAATGACAACTGAGTCTATTCCCCTTTTGTTCAAAAATTACCTAATAACAATTTCCAACAAACATTAGGAGAACTCCAGAAGATATTTCTAGGACACTGAACCATTAGGAGAGCATAATAAATTTGAAGCAGCTGTGAGCTGAGCCAACCTAATGATATTAGAATAAATCTGTACACATTTGAATGCACATTGGAGCATCATTGAAATTACTTCTGCATATCCACCCTTGCTAATGGCATTGCCTTTGCACTGGGCACATACTGATACATTTTTTAGTAATGAGCAACTGCTTCACCCACTCAGTTGGTTTGCAGCTTCCCTACCAAGCGCTGTTTAACTTTGGTGTATAGCCATCTTCACAACAGCTGGGACACAAAACCTATAAAAGTAAAATACCTTTTTTATTTTACTAAAGAGCTAAGTGACTGGAATTCAGCTTGAAGCATGAGTAACTCCCTAATTTTATGTACGCTCTTGTTTACCTTCTGCTCTCTTTGTCCTCGCCAGTTTTTGTCCTCATTTCTTTATCCCAGAAGCACCAACAGTTAATTTATTAGATGCTTTAGATGAGGGCTTTGACTCTTTTTGTTCTGTGTTTGTGATGCAGAGCAGACTATAGAGTAGGCTCTTTACTCTTTTCCTTTGCTGCACCTGGGAGGCATCTGTTTTATGTGACATGGCACTGGGTTGCTATATTAATTTTGCCTGCTAATTTGAAAGCTTAAAATAGGAGGCAGAAAAATGTGACACACTGCTGTTCGCCTGCTCTTCAAGTGCTAAAGCACCTGTTTAATGGAAGTAAGGTTCAGTGATTCCCCTCTCTCAAGGGAGAGAGCTAGAAATGGGAACAGAATGTTAAAGACAGGGCCAAGAAGAGTACAAATGTAATACGTTATTTGAGAAAGCAGAAGAGGGGGCAGTGCAGGTGGAGCTGATTGTTCATATCTGATTTCATTAATGTAATTTCCTCTCACAAAGGGTCTGTATATAATGCTCTCAGACTCAAATAATGATGGGATCAGTCCAAGCATCTGCTGACCTAAAGCACTCTCAGAAATGAGGAACTGTCACTGTCATTGAGAGAATAATTGCACTGGATTGTATCAGACCACGCTTGTGAAGGGCGACTCATGTCAGGCTTTACAGGACGGGAACAGAGGTTCAAGCTGCCATATTTGTAGGATTACCTGATCTGATGTGTTTCAGTTGTATAGGGGTAAAGTGAGAGGAATAATTATATTGTGTGCATTGTAGATATATTTTGAATGTAATGAACATAAAACATTAGTTACAATTTATAGGTTAATCACAGAGAACTACCCCATGTTCCCAACACATTAGACAAGGTTGTTTTGAGGTTTAAGTGTTGTAGTTCCTGATGAACTGAATAAGTTATGCCAGAAAATCAGTGCTAACTAGAAGTTGCATACACTACATGGTCCAATGTTTGTGGATTCCTAATTACAAAAAATCACATCCAAGAGCGATGGGCAATAATGTGGAGTTGCTTTACTCTTTTCTGCTGGTCCTTCTGCTGGTCCAGTCTTCTGAAAGTGGTTGCAACAAATGGACTGTAAAGATTGATTTGCAATCACAAGAATATTCATGTTTGACAGTAGGCTCTGACTCAGACCACGTGTTACTGTTAATAATAATGATGTTGGATGAGGATGTGCTCAGAGTGCTGTGCAGGTCAGTGAAGTTTTACCCCAATCTAGCCTTTTCCCTACCAAACATACATTTGCCATGTGGAGGGAGGTAGGATGGTAAATCAGGAATGATATAAAACCGAAATGTTGTTAGCACATAACTGTCTATAATGTATATTGGAGAAATTGTGATTAGACTGTGATTTTGGGCAAATTTTATGACAGTAATGTCTTGTCTTTGCTGTTTATGATTATACTGTAAAGACTGTCCAATGACCTACAAATAAATTATATTACATTGCGCACAGGCTTGTGCAAGATTGTCATAATACTGGCAATTGTGGTATTACTGTGTGTATATATGTGTGTATATACTGTGAGTTCAGTAAAGGAGGATTTTAGTTAACTTTCAAAGAGTATGTTTGCCAAGCCATTACATTTCCAGTGAACACTCCCTGTCCTGATGTTGCTTTCATTTGAAACTTGGCTTGAGTATTGCAATCCAAACTAAATGATATGCCCTACATGCTTCAGTGCTCAGTGGTCCATTCTCTGCTAAACATATAGAACTTGACTTGTTGGAAAGGTGTCTTTTGGTAACAGTGCCATGTTAAAAGTCACTTAGCCATTCCACTGTTAGTGTTAACAATGTCAACTATTGTGCAGCCGGATTTAGAGCCTCTATGTTTTATAAGAGGGTCAAAAATATCTGTAGCATTCTCTAAATATACTGCTCACAAAATTAGGGGATATTTTAAAATGAAATGAATTTTTACTAATTGCTATACTAAATGAAATATCACACCAGTGACATTTAATTTACCCCTGAAATCACCAAATCAGGTTTTATTTAAGGCCTGTAAACAGATATTTTAATAGTGCACCTTAGCTAAGCTGCAGCACACAAGACCCATGCATCTTCTTCTTATGTATGTGTCATGAGCTATTAGTAGAAGAACATGTTGCTTTGTCCTGACATTGTTATTGATGTGTGCACAATACTCAGCTATTGTGCTGTAGGTGATTGAATATCATGATTTGTATGACATGAAGAGGAGATACCTGTCATCCAAGCCCACTCTTTACTTTCCAAACTTAATCACATTAAACTAAATATAACTAGGAAAAATGTTGTCATGGACTGTGTTTTGCCACACCATAAATTGTCAATCAGATTTAGATTAGTTTGCTGACTGTGACAGTGAGCTGATACACATTTACTGGAGAAAAGCTTTAACATATTGACGTGTGGCAAGATGCATTATCATTGTGAAAAATGGCTTTATCATTATCTTGTCAATTTTATGTCAATAAATTGTACTAATTACACTTGTGCGTTGACTGTTGAGGTAATTATCTCCCCAGGACCCTTACCTGACATGCACCCCAATATGGCAGGCGGTCATTTTTATTTTTCCCTTGAATGGCATTAGACAAAAGTTAATATTTTTATCTCAGATAAGTGCAGATTTGCCCGTAGTCAATAAGTATCACTTATTTTATCATCCACACTCTGTGATCGCATTTCTTTAGCCGACTGCAATTTTATCTTACGGATTTCCATCTTGCTTGAATTTTATAATCCATTGCATTGCTTCAGATTTAAACTTTCTTGTTGGGGCCATGCTTTCTTTTGATTAGCCAAGTCCAGCAGCCTAATATATTATGTATTACTCCTTTTTATCAGGAAACTAAATTGCATTTATAGGGGTTGCAGCATTTGTTTTATAAATGCAAGTCATAAGGTGGTTATATATTTTCAATAATGTGTTGTTTCAAATTTACAAAAAGTAAAACACATCAGATCGGAAGGCCACTATGTCCACTTTTTAAGTTTGCAATGCCACCACTAGCACTGTAGGTCAGACCAAGCAGCCTCCATCAGAACGATTCTTCCTCTGTTAGTAAAATGGATGTAGGCCAGCCATGCTCCTTACAGAATATAGAACAGAAATTTTAAAAGCATTTCTCTTTACTAAATATCTCTAGCCTGCTCAGAGTCCCAGTTTCTCTTGTGTGTCTTCCTTAGCTCAGACCATAGATTTTATTTGTTCAGGGGACTAAAATGTCCATGATTTTGTGTTTAGTAAACATGGAAATATGTTACCTGTCCTGCTGGAAGATTCATTGACAATATGTTTTAGTTTCTTTGTAGAAGCAGGCAGATTGTGATTGTAAGTGTTCTGGTATTTAATGCAGTACATGTTTCCATGTAACCTAATGAGATTCCCTGGGCCTAGGAAAAACAGATCCACCACCGTACTTAACCATAGGCACAGGTTATTCCAGTGTAGTGTACTTTTTATGGAAAATCCACTTTGAGTGATTGTTGTCAAAAGCACAGATTTTGTTTTATCTTGTTTTTTTGTGGTAGGTTTTCTAAATTAGTTTGTATGTTGAAGAATGCCAGAGAATCTGACCTCTGTGTCACCCTATACTTTATGTATACATAGTATGACACTCAGACATTAACAAAGTAAAATTACTTAAGTGAAGTATAACATTATTTGATGTTCTCTCAAAACAAAGCAGTCGCTAAAGCCACAGCGATGCTCTGAGTGTGTCATGTCACATATATGGTTATTTAATTGTGGCACATGTAATAGATTTGTTCAATAAATACACTGGTTAACATTCCATCCATGTAATATGCCAGTTTTCACCTTCTCATGTTAAAGAGCAGGACCTAGGTACTTGAAGCACTTACCATCTTGAGTCAAGAGTCACAATTTTATATGCAGCAAGGTCTTCTGAGGATTAACAAACTGTTCATTCTTAATATTCTTTTCACCTATCTTAGATTTCTCTCTAGCAGGTCATTCTTTCTTTGTACAATGTTCTGCCTTTGCTCAGCTATCCCACAGGCAAAAGAAGCAAGGACATTTTGTGTAATCACTAGAAGCATCAATATGACCTTCAGGTCGCCACATAAAATCCAGCATTGATCAATAAATTTGATTTTTTGGAGAATAGTTCTCATGGATTCATAAATTTCTTTCATATTCACGATGTGAGCTATAGAAATCAAAGCAAATGTATTGCCATTGTGATGCAACACACTTTAGACTTCTCTTTGAACTGTCAATAAAAATCCTCCATTAGTCAGCTGCATAACTATCACATCCCATTGACACAATAAGTCCTTTGATGTTGATGCAGTATACAAGCTCCTCGTCCATATTGAAATATTTAAGATCTTTCGCTCCATTACGATGCAGAATTGTGGTACCTGAGATACAGCTGAGGAGAGATTTGGGCACTGGATAGATGATTTTTTCTTTATGTTCATGCCTGTATTAATTACCATGCAGAAGTTGCAGTTATCAAAATGATTTTAAAGCTCTTACCAAACCATTGTCAAACCAAATTTCTATAAAATGTTATAAGTAAAAAAACTGACATTACTGGATGAAACAGATATGATTATTTGGTTCAGCACAGTAAAATACATAAAGATCACATATTATCTTGTTTTCAGCAAAAGTAATGTAGACCTGTGTAATTAGTTTTAAATAAGGTTTTTTTTTCTAAGACTATACTGCTTACAATAAGTATGGGATACTTCAAAATGAAATATCTCATAATTAAGTATCCCCTTATTCTATTGAGCAGTGTAAATTTACTACACTTAAAGATTGCATTTTTTCGGTGTAATTTTTAAACTAATTTTAAACAGAACCCGCTAATTGTGGCAAAAACTATCAATACAAGTCAGGCACTAAGAGAGATGGCCTTTCAGGGACTCTGTAACATTTATTCCTCTCATCCAACCTTATCAAAGCATTATGGGAACAGCAACCCAGAACCACGCACACACACACTTGTCTCACTATCCTGGTGGGGAGCTAATTATACACCCAACCTTAACCCCAATGACCTAAAAGGGGCAGTATGGTGACTCTGTGGGTAGCACCAGCGCCTGATAGCAAGAAGGTCCTGGGTTTAATCTCCAGGTGGAGTGGTACATGCCTTTTGTCTGGCATTGATGCTGGTAGAAGCGTTAAATAAACAAAAGCAACTTGTTTGACTTTTTTGGTTTTTCAAAAGAATGTTGCAGTTTCTGTCAAAAAGCAGTTTTCCCCATGTTGACCAGCATAATGTACCCAAAAATGTCAGATCATTCTATCCTTTTGGGACATTTCGTGCTTACCATGATATATAAACACATTTGATCTTTTTTTATTTAGCACGAACATCAAAAAAGCAAACGACGAGTCAAAGGAAGTTGTTCTATAATGCAAATGAAATAAAAAATGCACCATATAAAAGGCAGAAAGTGCTGGAGTATTTGCATGTTTCCTGGTCTAGAATGTGCACATTGTGCCATTTCCCAGCCCTCGCAATGCTTCTGCAACACGATTTGCCTAAATGTGAAGCTTGAAGAGCCATAGGTCTTGAAGCTGGTTAAACACAGATGAAAGTAAGTACACCACTTAGAACATCCCAAAGCATGATTAGAAGACTATGGAATCGCTTTCAAGAGACTGAAACAGTACAAAGAAAACCAGGGTCACCCATCTGCCACAACTGCAAAAGATGACCTTATTGGCAAGAAACAGCAGGCGTAGCAATGCAACAGAGTTGAAGAGATGGTTTCTTGCTGCCACTGGATGACAGATATGCACCCAGACCATACGAAATTGACCAATGGTATGCATTTCGTTATCTGCTGACCACCGTAGAACCCGTAAAAGGTGGACTGATGATCGTAGTCATTGGACCCGTGATAAATGGTTAACTGACCTTTTCTCTGATGGGCCACAGTTCAGTTTGCAGCCTGAAAATCATTGTGTCCTGTTCTGGCGTGAACGAGGAACATGGGAGAATCCACATTTCATGCAAGAAAGGGACTCATTTGGTGATGGTTTAATCATGGTTTGGGCTGGAATCAGCATTGGTGGCCGTACCAAGCTTCATATGCGATCTCCAGACCTGAATTCCATTAAACATGCTTAGGATGTACTAAGAAGATGTCTGGCAAACTGCCAAATGCCTCAAACAACACTTTTTGAGCTGGAAGTTGCCCTGGAGTAAGAGTGGTGGATAATCCCACAAGAACTGCTGGACAATCCCAGTCAATGCTCCAACATAGTCAGTGTGTTGCACTCTCATCCAATTTAACATGCTTCTGTTCATCCCCATAAATATGTCATTTGCTACTTAAACACAACAGTTGAGCCTATATCACATTTGCGTAATCAAACAACTTTACTTGAATTTTCATTTGTTTTTCAGATTATCTTGTTTAATTAAATAAAATAAAATCTTTTTTAATCACTTCATGAATCCACAAATTTTGTAAGCAGTTTATCATTATCTTGCTTTATTGAAGTTTCACACTACTTCCTGTCTTTTTTGTTTTCTTTCATGTCTTTCTTTTAGTACCTTAACCCTGCTGCTACACACTCACATAATGTCTGCTTTGAGTCTGTTCCCTGCTGGATGAAAGTTGTGTTGGGCTGAACAGAATAATTTTAGGGCTGGAGGACAGGCAAATGATGCCAGAATGTTGGCATGTGTCCTACAGCACCTGCCAGACCTCTTACCCAAATGGCACAGTGGCATTTGGCCCCAAATTTTCATTGTAATGAAAAGGAATTTTTACATGTAAAGGTTACTTACATATTTATCTCAAAAGATCTATACTGATGCAGTGTAATATTATTTACACTGTAAATGCTGAACTTAAATGAAGCAATGAAGGAGAAAATGTAGACAGATGGAGACACAATAAGACAGAGAGTGGACGATAAAAAAGGAGCTAATCTGCATGGCAGTTCTGTCAGATTCAAATGTAATAATTCCTAGAATCCTACACATGACCCCAATTTCTCTTTCAGTAAGGATGAACATACTCCTCAACATAGTCCTTAATGTAGGCCATATTTATAGACCATAATTAGATATGGGCCGCAATTAATTTGAAATGGCATATTCAGTAGCTGAGTTTAATTATAATTATATTCTAATTATACCACTTGGTGTAAAATCATCTCATCCAGGGCATATGGTCTTGCATGTCAGAGTCAGCACGTGTGTTCCCTACCATGGTCCATGGGTGGTTCCCATTTTTGCCCTTTACTGCCGGTTATTCCTGGCCCTGTGAGACCCTATCTTGGATTAAATGTTTATGGGAAAGTGAATGAAAAGAGCAGTAGTGGTAACAAAAGCAGTAGTAGTCGAAATTGTAGGGTTCATGCATTAAGAACAACCTCTGATTTGAATTTAATATTTGAGTACTCTAAATGACTTGTAACTGGGATATCATGGCATCCAGCACATGCACATACAGTATATCGTCATTGCGGGCAATCACTAGAAATTGTGTTTGAAGGTGTCACGCCTTCGCTCTGCTCTGAGGACCATAACCACATTCGCACACGCTCACCGTCGCCCTCTTATTACCTGGTTCTCATCACGTAAGTAATCACATAATTTTCCCTTCTAGTTCTAAGCGTTATCACCTGGCGATTTTCAGTGCATACTTATTACCGTTGCCAACCGCTATTCCATTTTCAACTCTCGCTTTTCGCTTTTACCTAGCTTTTTTGTATTGATATCGCCTTTGCTGGTTACCGACTCCTTTTTCTGCCCGACACCAGTTTTAGCTTTTTTGATCTTGTTTTTTTTCACCTGTCTACCTGGCACTCTGGCCATCTTAGGTGCGCGTCACAGAATGTACCTTACTGTGGGACTTAAAATGGTTAAGGGGTAACCTCCACCTTGAGGTCATTACCTCCAGTCTTGAGTCTCCCTTTGTCAGGAACTGCCACACAAAGTTACTGATACCAACATTCATTTGTAGGTTGAGGATATCTGTCCTCAGATATTTTTTTGTAAAGTACATTTACAGTCTTGGATAACAGTCTTGGATTTTTGTTTAAACCAAGGACTTCTTGGATAGTATCCAGAGTGGAGGTCTTCATTGATCTACATTGTGCCTTAACATAATAAGGAATGCTCTAGTTGCTAGTGTAATGTCAGACAATGATTGGAAAACGTTCAGGCATGGGGTGACAATGCTTATTCTTTATTCTTTTAGGCTGATGGTAAAAGATAAGGAGATAGTATGATGGTCTGCCCAGCAACCATTTGCACTTATCATTGCCTTCATCATATGTACATCATGCTGCATTTTTAAAACTATGTAATCAAATCTAATGCCAGTGTTTGAAGTGAGAGTACACACAGGATGTCATAAGTCTGTTTTTCTGTTCAAAGTGGGCGTTTTATAATCCTGACCAGCTCATGCATTGAAGTCTGATTTTTGTTAATTCAATCTAGTGTAAACTGGCATAAAATGCTTGTGTTGCTTTTGTCAGCCAGGTTGTCTCTGGTGGCAAAACCAACACAATTTGTCCTGATTTCACCAGCAGAATTCATTTTTCCAGAATAAGGTGTATTCTGACTTTTTCTTCCTCAGATGTTCTTATTCTGCCTGCCTGATCCCAGATAAGGGTGCGCTGTGCTGCAGAGGCTGTACTTCTCTCTGACTATTTGCATGAGGCACCGTCCAGCAGACTCCAAAATTATTATTACTGTGCTTCTGACCACATGGAAATTCCAGGAGATCTCACTTTGTTTGGTACTGCCACTTCTATGTTACTACCAAATGTGAGCCTAAATTGTACATTACTCATGGACTCTCTAGTCTGCAAAAGCTACTTCATGGCAGCCCCTATCTGGTTTACAAACTATTGAAGTTTTCTCAAATTACTCCTATAGTTTTCTGTTGCAGCCAGGATAAATATTTAATTCCTAGTTTTCCAAGCTTCATATATGGTTATCTTCCACATGATATACATTTCTATGGTTCAGAACTACATACATCCAACCCAACTAAGGTAGGGTGACCATATTTGCGTTTGGGAAAACCAGGACACCCTGGAGCCTTGGGGGGGTATGGGCACATATACTGTGGCATGGACTCACTTAACATAGACTCACGTAATCCTACAATAACATGATATTTACAGTTGGTTTATTAAAAATGCTTTTCAGTAAAAGTCTACAACAAAAAC
>JAUZSU010195614.1:0-11875 GCA_034780255.1 Parotocinclus maculicauda | reverse complement strand
TGTCTGCATTATTAAATTAGACCGCATGTTGAGAGAACTTTATTCTGTCATTACTCAGGCGGTGGCTCGCTGGGTAGCACTGCTGCTTCATAGCAAGAAGGTCCCAGGTTCAATCTGGAGCAGCCTGGGTCATTTCTGTGTGGAGTCTGCATGACCTCCCTGTGTCTGTGTGGGTTTACTCCGGGTACTTCTCCGGTTTCCTCCCACAGTCCAAAGACATGCGTGTTAGGTTAATTGATTACTCTAAATTGGGATTGACTTGTGTGTCTGTGTGTATGTGTATATATGACTAGTCTTTAAAGGAACTTGTGTATGGATATAACCTTGCGTGTGTCGCTGGATTGGCCACTGATGACGATAGGGACGTTAAAGTAGCCAAATAAACAAACATTACTCAGACAGCCATAAGAAGGAGGAAACACGTACAACAACATGAAAAGCCAGCTAGCACCAGCTGATTACAGTGGCAATTTGAATAGCACCTACAGGTATAAAGCATTAATTTGTTTGATTATGCATAATATACCAAGGAGGCCAAACAACTAAAGATTTTAGTGAAAATACTTCTATATTGCATTTTCCTGAAATTGAATAAACTGTACAATGTAGAATGTCATGCTGAAGGGTGTGGAATTTAACCCCTATCTATCTATCTATCTATCTATCTATCTATCTATCTATCTATCTATCTATCTATATATATATATATATATATATCTATATTTATATATATAGTGTGTTTATATATAGTGTATGTATATATATATATATAGTTTTTTTTAAATGTATTTAAATGTTTTTATTCTGTAGACTAAGGCTTCCATCATTAAACTCAGCTCAGTGATACTTCACAGGCTATAACAGTAGGTCACACAGTGATAAAAGGACCATCCGCCTGTGTGACACAGAGCATCACATTTTCCATTCTCAGATTCAAGCGTGATTTATAAGGAGCCCCCCTGCTGGTGTATGATTGTACTGTTACCATGGCGACCTTGGCTCAGGTTATTTATAGCATATGCCAACATTCACCATGAGCTGTTATGTTCACTGCTAAGAGAAGAGGACACGTGCCAAAACGGCAGCCAAACACGGTTGATATGAAAGAACAGGGATGATGATGATGATGGAAATGCATTAATTGCTGATAATATGAATGTAACTAATACTGGAAATGTTTTAATGTTTAAAGTCATACGACCACCATAAGTATTGTGTTATTTTAACTTAATGCTCATCAATGTTGTGTGTTTGGGTAAAAGAGGTTCTAACACCATGACCGCATTCACCCTGTGGAGAGAACATCATGATCTTTAGGGTTGTTGCTTCAGGGTCTGGACAGTTTGGGGAAATTATAAATTATCTAAATGTCTTTTGGAATGAGTCCAGACTTCAGAGTACAACAAACTCCGCTAAAGGAGGTTTAATACAACCTATAAAATTCAAAGGTCATTGTAACTTTTCTTGCTGAAGCAATAATCATTGTGTTCAGTGATGACTTGTGTTAATAGTTTAGGCTGAGTCTATTTGTTGATAAAGGTCAGACAACATTAAAAGGGTGACTAAAGCAGAAATCCAGCCTGTTCTCTAGTTTTTAAATGTAAAGTATTTTCCAGCTCTTATGTGTTGTTTTCTCAATCCGTTATCAGTCTGGGGTTTAGGGCAAAACTGAATTGTGGGAATCTCTCTTGTTGCTGTCACTAATAATGGAATCAGGCCATAACCAGATGTAATAATTAATATCTTGTCATGTTTCTTTGATTATTTGATAGATGGCACTAGTTTTGTTTGTTATAAATTCCTTACCAACAAAATGCAAGTTCTGAAAACATTACATTTATGGAATTTAGCAGACGCTCTTATCCAAAGCAACTTACAATTCACACAGTCTTACAATCCAAGCAATTGTGGGTTAAGGGCCTTGCTCAGGGACATAACTGTGGTAGCTTGGCAGAGGGGAGATTTGAAGCCTGGACTTTCTGGTCCATAGTTCAGTACCTTAACCCCTAGGCCACCACAGTCCCACTAATAAAAAATAATAAAATAAAATCACAAATTACTTTTGCCGCGGAAGGATTAGAGGCGACATGCGTTATCTTAAATCTTTTCAGACTTTTCCATCTAGTGCTCAAACTTGCATCAATCATTTGAACTGGTGCCCCCACCTCACCAAATGTTACTGCTCCTGCTGAAGACATGTGATATAATGTAGATATTCAAGTAGCAACAAACTGGTTTTATTTAATACCAGTAGCCAGAGTCCTACAGAGGACTGCTTTGACTTTACATTTTCCACTGTGCCTTTACAGCCCTGTTCACATTGGACTCTTATTTTGTGTAATAAATACAGTAGCCAGGATTACCTACAAGCTAGATTACAACAGGATATCATGGTGTGTTATTAATACCAGTAGCCAGGAAGCATAATAGAGGCTATGGTTAGACATAAAAACGTGAGAATTATACTTATGACAAAACATATTGCAAGTGTATTGCAACCCTAAAACTCTTCAATTTAGGTATTACAACTTAATAATTTTATTCACTGCAAATAAAATCCTTCCATAGATCAGGGGAAGATTTGGGTTATATTAGAAACACAAAATACATATTAAAAGCTATGATTAAATTATTCGGATATGAAAAAAAAAAAAAAAACATGTCTAACCCAGTCTCCATTCTCTCTAGAGTCTCGTTTGCAAAATATTGGCTCAGCCAAACCTGTTCCCACATTGATTTAGTGCCGGGGTTGAAGATCCTTCTGCCCATGCCTGCGTGTATCACCATGGAAACCGCTCAGCAAGATCAGCACTATACACACTTAGTATCTGAGTCAAAACTACATTCGGTGTGTACAGGCTGATCATTAGTTGTACTACAAGACGTCGAGAGCCATTTGTAGGCTGAATAAATGAAATATAGTTATACAATTTAAAGCAACACCAAACAATTTATGCATTTTTTAGTTTATTGAAATATAGCATTGTCATGTAAGTAACTGCATTTAGAGTTGACCTCTTAAACCTTTAATTGACCCATGAGCCAGTGTGCTGTTCACTGGAAAAATAATTATTAAGATAATTTCAGAGGTCAGTAAACATGAAGTAACAGTCAAGATTATGTACCAAATCCTCTAGCTTTTCATATTTCTATATTTGTAAAGCACGGGGTATGACCAGGCTTAAACCATACTTTTGGAGAAATATAAGAAAGATATTTTGGGTTATATAGGCACAACCTCTGCAGCTTTAGGAAGAGCTAATACTGCAAGATCATCAAGAATAACAGACACTAATTGTTAATTTTGTCTGTATGTCCCTCCAGATGCCTTTAAGCAGCCACATGCCTTAAAGAAACAGTTTGTTGAATCGCCGAGCTTCTCAGGAGCTGCCAAACTTTTTATGGCTTGAATAGTTACTTTGAATCTACAGTAGATAACACTGGCCTTGTGCACAGGTATTCTGAAATAATTCTCGATTCTTTGGGGATTGTAGGTGACTCCTTGGACAAATGCGTATTTGCTGGCAGATCAGCATCAAAGGTTCAGTCACAGGTGAGACACACGAAGATCAAGTGCTGTGTGTATGGAAAGACCCCAGCTACCAGGAGCACAATCCAAGGACCAGTTCTGGATAAATGGGGAGGGCTATGGCTACAAACTAGAATGTGGTGTTTCGCTGTGGTGATCTCTAATGCAAGCAGACAACTTAGTCTAGGACTAATAGTCTTGAATTCTTATTCTATAACATTACCCCAGGTATAATAAATTCATATTAAATTCCATTTTTAAACTGGAAAAACTGTGTTGTCTTGGCTGTGTTTAGGGTCATTGTCTTGTTGGGAGGTGAACCTTCAGGCCAGTCTGAGGTCCTGAGCACTCTGAATCAGGTTTTCACTAAGAATATCTCTGTACTTTGCTCCATTCAGCTTCACTTAAGCTTGACCAGTACCAGTATGATACTGCTACCACCATGCTTGACTGTAGGAATGGTATTGGGCAGGTGATGAGCAGTGGTTTCCTCCAGACATGATGCTTAGAATTGAGGTAACAAAGTTTAGTCCTGCTTTCATCATACCAGAGTCTGACAAGAGTTAAGAGTCATTTTGTTTATCACAGTCTGAAAGTCCTTTAGATGCTCTTTTACAAACTTCAGACAGTCTTTTTATGCGTCTTCTACTGAGGAGAGGCTTTTTGTGTATCCACTCTGCCAAAAAGCCCAGATTGGTGGAGTCCTACAGTGAGGTTGACCTTCTGGAAGTTTCTCACATCTAAACACAGGTTCTTTGGAGCTTAGCAAGTGTGACTATTGGGTTCTTACACCTCTTACACAGGCCTTTCTCACCTGATTACTTCGTTTGGTGAGTAGCTCAACTCTTGGAAGAGTCATGGTTGTTCCAAATTTATTCCATTTAAGAATTATGAAAGTTATTGTGGTATAGGGACCTTTCAGTCCAGCACAATTTATTTGTATCCCTCACCAGACTTGTGCCTCCATACAATTTGGTCTCTACAGGCAGCTTTTTCCTCACCATGGTTTTTTTTGGTCTGATATGCATTGTTAGCTGTTAGAACTTACTATAGACAGATGTTTCCAAATCATGTTGAATCAACTAAATTTACTACACAGAGACTCCAAACACCTGAAAGATGATCAAGAGAAGCTGGAATCCCCTAGTGCTGAATTCCAAGTGCCAAATTATGTGAATACTTATGTCCATGTAAAATATTTTTCCTTTGTAATCAATTAGCAGCAAAATCTCAATATGGGGTACTGGGTGCAGATTAATGGGGTGAGGGACTTATATTATAATTTTATAATTATAGGTAGGAAGACTTTCTGAATACATTTTATGTATAATGAATGTAATTCCACCTGATTGATTTGACTTACTTCTTATCATTTAATGCAGGCTTTTCCTCTCGAGAATTGTATGGATTTTTTCATGCACTATGCACCTCTTGGAAATTGGTGACTTGCAGCTGTGTTACAAATATTCAAAATAAAAGAAGTCAGGGAAGAAAAAGTTTTGCTTGTAGTAGACACTTGAACAGAGACATCCAGATGTTCCAGAGCAGTTTGTAGATCATCAGAGCACATCCTTTAAGTCTGAACAGGCTGCTTCTTTTTTCAGTTACTTCATGAATATTAGTAATGACATTTAAAAAAAAATGTCAAACATATGTCTGAGTTAACACCACTTTATTTGTCACCATTTTCACTTTACTGGCCCAGGCTTTGACACAACGTGCGATTATTTATTTAACTGAAAAGTCTTTAAAGGGCATAACATCTGTACTTTAAGCAAACAAATGTTGCCTTAACCTAGAAAAGGATATGGCCTTCATAATTAGGGTAAGTTATGCACAAAATTAGTGTGTAGGTTTTAGTTGTGCACAGTTAAAAAAAAATGTGACCTTGCCTTGTAAAAGGAATAGCATGTTGTTTGTAATCTGCTTATATCTAGCAATATATTGGGTCTACATATACGAATAATCATTTGGCTTTGATTACTACTCTGAATGGCTTTTAAAATGTGCAGTTATCGGCGACATGATGCAAGTACTTGAACAGTCTATAAGTATTCATGAAATGTTAGACTATGGACTAATTCTATCCAGAGATTAAATACACATTTAGCACATGCACATACAATAAATAGTGACTGATTAAGGATAAAGTTTACAACATTTAGAAAAAAGAACAGAGGAAGTACAAAGAAGTAACATCAGTGAAACATTGAGATCTGACCTTGTGGAGAGGAGGGCACATTTAATCTCAGTTGGTGCACAAGTGTTTAATTAATTGCATATTTATTATGTCCTGGCATGTTTCCTTATATTTTGGGTATGCTTTTATATCTGGTACCTTTTATATCTGATGTAGAAAGTCATTTTTTATAAAATTCACGACCGTCCACCACAGGCTTTGGCACCGTCAGCTGTTGTCAAAACCCCTTTTGTTTATCATCAGCTCAATGGATTGGATTTATCAAATGATCACGTACACCCACTAACATTTGGATAAATTTTTCTCTAAACTGACATTGACAGCAACAGATTAATAAAGTTGACCATGGGGTCATAATTCATACAACTGCCCATGTACCATGAGATGGTCACAGCGATCATGTGATGTATAATAATTATGTGCAAAATACTATACTGCTCTGGCACACTGGGTTAAACTAAAATGAAGGCCCTTGTGGGGGATAGGGGTACCCCGTCCATATTAATGCTAAGATTTCGGAAGTGTAAGTAGGTGGTGGCTTATGGTTGTACGATTTTGGGCATCTTCTTAGTATGGCAGTGTATAAATAGCCTGGGGGTAGAAGACACCAGCAGTCCCTAGTTAATGATTAGGCAGAAAGCAGGGAAACCCCAGTTGCACGCAGGCGTGGGGGCGTGGCGTCAAGGAGCAACACGCGTTCATCTGCATTCCTCCGCTCCCTTTGTCCTCGCACTGCTGTAGATCGGACTTAACGATTCACTTTTCTGAACCGACTCTATTGATTTAATCGTTGCACGTTCGTTTTAAGAATCAGCACTGTGAAGTAGTGAGAAGGGAGGAAACTCGAGTGAGTAATGATACCCTATTAACTAGTCTAATATGATTTGGGAAATCCTAATTAAATAGCATGTTTGGTTGATTTTCTACATAAACATGTAAACAGAAAGCCCCAAAAGAAACTGCTTCAATATTTTTGTTCAGTCTCCCCCCAGACATGGATGGGATCTAGAGTGATTCTAGTCCTTCACAAGGTTTGATCTAGATTTCATTTTAGATTTCTATGCATGTGCCACTGATTGTTCTCCCCAGCTCTGTATTCTCTAGTTTCCCTGGCTACTTCCCACAGTGCAAATATATGCTTTACGCCAATTGGTGTCTCTAAAGTGGTAGTGCATGTATGCAATCGCTCTGTAGGGTTTGTTTCTGCCTTGCACCTTGCGGTGCCAGTTAAGAATTGTCCGTCACGGGGCTGCTGACTAACTCTAAAACTAGTTCTCCCTCAGCCACGAACTGGCCCAAAACGACACGGAGTCGATTCAGAGAAATCTGAATCTCTAGTGTGGTTCCTGTGCGCCGAGGGGTTGTGCGTATCGTGGTAACGGTACTTATAATAATAATAATAAAAACAAATAATAATAATAATAATAGCGGCAAATTAAAATAGCTTCAGGGTAAATCACCATATCACCGTGGGTTGGGAAACGAATGCTCATCATGGTGTGTCGGTTGCTCTGGTTGTTTGTGTCTTCCCTTCTGCTTGAGTGAGCTGTGTGTGTGTGTGTGCGTGCACCCCCAGTCTCTCTCGTGTGTGTGTGTGTGTGTGTGTGTGCGTGTGTGCGCGTGCGTGCGCGCTCCTCTAGCGTTCTCCGTCCTCTAAGCATCGAGCACTATACTGAGGCACAGAAAACACGCTGGAGTATTTTGCACCATCTTTCAGCTTTCTTTCATGGATCTTGAGGCTTGTTTGGAGTGGAAGGAGATTTCAATAGCTGGTAAGTTAAGTAACTGCATTGGCGATGAGATCGGTAAATGGGATACCATGATGCGCTCCCTGATGGTTTATTACAACCTGCTATTGTGCGCGTTAAAACCCATGTTCCGTTATGACGCGCGTTTAGGTTGCGTGTTAGATCTTTTATTTGGGTAACTCTACACTGAGAGGGATTTTGTGAGCGCGAGGAGCATGAGATCGTTTGTGGTGCTACGTCTAGACTACATGTTGAAGGCGAACGTGTTGCCAGTGGAGCTCCGTGTACGGATCTTTTTACTCGCGCCCCTGTCTCCATGGATTCCAAAGGGAATCCCATTTAACACACTATGTTTATGTAGTAATACAGTATTAACCAGTATTTGATAATATCTCTAAACATTAGTGGGTTATCTTACTGTATACAAGCACCCTAGATGGCTTTCAGATATCCTTTTAAGACGGTATTTTGAGATATTTTCAAGCAGCGCAGCAGAACCTCTAGATAACCCCTAAGCAGCACGAATGTGTACAGTCTGGTACCTTCTACTGAAAACGTCTTGGTCTATCTTTAAAAGCCATCTTGTCAGATGGTTTGCACCAAATCAATAGACGCACCTTATAAGCCCTTTTTAATCTAGGCTTTCTCACCATTCTTGAAGGCATGGCCACTCTTCATGGAACAGTGCCAGTTCTGGATCTCTTATTTTGTATGGACATGTCTGCATACACTTAATGGTTGGGATTTTGATTGATGTTGATGCTAGATATGTGGTTGTGGAAGAGGAACAAGGTTTCTTTGTGTTTTTAGAAGTCATTTAGGGTGCAAGGATCCATTGAGATGAGCAAGTAACCTTCCAGGCTCCAAATAGCCCTTGAAGAACACAAGTGTCCACAAAACATCTATTAAAACCTATTGGTCGTTCCTGAATAGCACTCTTCATATGTTTTACATCCAATCGATAGGAGCACGTGTAAGGCTTTTAATAATGACTTCCTCATGAGCCTTAACAGCATGATCACCATCTGCAGTGCCAGCTCCTACTCTCTCGCTAAGTTCTGTATGATAAGCATTATTATCAGAATATATATTTCCTTCAGTGTATGGTATGTGGTTTTGGTAAAGGAACAAGGATTTAGAAATTATTTAAGGTACAAAGAATTTTGAGAGGGGCAGGAATCCTTCAAGCCCCCAAAGAGCCCTTGGGGAACATGAGTGTTGGGAACACATTATGTCTATTTTAAATTTCTTATAGGGTGTCTCCTAACATCTAACCTGACTAAGCATGCACAGGCAAACCTAAGACAACATTTACACACACCTACACCGAGTGACAACTAGTATGATGAGATGGAAAATATCAAAAATGGGTTATATGTATAGAACAGTATATGACAGGAAATTGTAAGGTGATTTGTTTGATCAGCAGCACAAGATTTGTAACATAAGCCCAAAAGTGTTCTTTGGTTTAAAGTGGGAGCAGTTCTGTGTCTTATCCCCTGAGACAGCCCTGTTGGACATGCACATGTTGGTTGATTTCCTAGCTCAGAATAATCTCTTGAATATTGAATATCTTGATATCTGGTGTGATCTACAAACTTTATATTCTTGTTTAAAATGATCATCCATATCAATGTCAAACAAGTCTGGCTGTTTGAACCAAGCATTGCTTGTGTTTCTTGATTCCTGCTTTCAACCTTGTAGAAGGGATTAACCTCCTTTCATTTAGGAATGAAATCAGTTAGTAAAGAACAACGGTTGTAATGCCATCTGAGAGATTGGAGGTACCAGATGTTCAGTTTAGGCTTGCACCCTTGCCCATTAAGGGCTGAACTTCCTTCATATTCTTTGTATCGGTTAATAGTGTTATTTTATTATTCAAGTTAGAGTTAGAAATATACAAATCCATTCCATCTCTCTTTAGGAAACAGTGTGTTTATACATTTCAATTATGTTCTCACAGATTTGATATCAGTTTTCTGTCAACCTTTGCTCAACCTTTCATGGATACTGCTTTAGTATCGTGTTTACAATTACCTGTTGACATTGCCTGTTTGAAATTGAATCAGTTTAGTTTATTTAATATATTAATAGCCTCGATTTTCATGATCACAATTTTTTATAATGTGTTTGCAAACCTGACAGGATGTATTGTAACAAATGAAATAAAGTTGACCAGACAAAAGAGGAAATATCTTGCATTCATATTGTCTGGCAAAAGAATTGTTGACAGTATGCATTTTTCCATACTGCCATACCTTTCATCTTATTTGGGGTTGTAGAATAAGACAGCTGTCACCTGCTGGAAATTCCATTGAGTTACCACGACTAGGCAGGCAAAGGTATTTATGGCTCCACAGACTTTTCACGCAAACGATATGGTTTGTAGATTTAATTAAAAATAAACCTAACCTATTTCTTCTCCTTTCCTCCCAGTTTGCTATGCACAGTTATATATTTTCACAACACAAATTGTCTCCATTCCCCAAATGTATACTGTCTTGATGTATAGACATGGAGCTTTTACAATAGGTTGTGATATATGGGTAAAGACCAGTCACAGTTAGAAAAATCCTTCATTCATTCAATATCATTTATTTCATTGTTCCTAGTTGAGTCACTTTACGTTTGTTCTGTGCTGAAGTTGCGTTGACTTCTTTTTCATTTGGCAAATCAATAACTATGGCCAACTTTAGCATGAGGCTATATTTTGCAAAGGGCAGGCAGTCATGACTTGTGACCATGATTCTCTAATTTGCTTGTGAAGAAGCTCATTTTAGAAATGAAAACACAGGTGGTAAACTTTTTCTTTTTAACTCTGAATATCATTATTTAAGACAAAGTGGACTCCAGTGTGAAATAATCAGAGAGATAAGAGGTACTTAATTTAAATTAAAAGCCTATTTCCTCAGGATGTACTTCTGAGTCTTTGTGATAAGGGTTCGGTGAATGCTCACATTTAATCTAAACAGAAAACTACTAATGGAGTCTGACTCTCTTTACTCTGCTTTTTTACTTTTCCTCAATACTTGAAACCTTCAGCTGAGGAATCCCCTACGTAAGTTGTAACATCCACTTGCACAAGTTGTTTAGTTGAGGTGGTAAAGGCTCTGGATCACATGGTTGTGGGCTTAAATCCCATCTCAGCTAAGGCTCACCTTTGAGTAAAAGACTGAAAAAATTGATTCAGATTTAGTTTTAGTTACAGAATGGTCACAGACTGTCATTTTGTACAGGCTGGAGGTCTTAAATGGTCCCTATTTGCAAGATTGCAATTAGATTCATTTGAGTTTATTTCCCATCATGCTGCTGGAGAAAACAAAATGTACTGAGATTCATATGCCTGCTATATGATTACAATATAGGCACAAAACATCCACGTTTAACAGTGAGAGTTAAATAGATAGCTAGAGTCTAGATACATTTATACAGAATACACAGCATACTATGTATTCAGGCATGCACCTGTTAACCTGCAAAACAGGTTCTGATTAAAATGATGGCTCAACATTACCATGGTCTGTGATGTAATCACAAGTGTATTTACACAAGCAAATACAGTGCAAATCATATGTAAATGTGTCAGATATAGCGTTAAAAACACAAGTGCAACACTACTGTCTACACAGCATCCGAAACCCTAAGGGTTACACATATCACTGCCTCCTGAAAATACACAACACAGCTGTTCTTCAGTTCCAAGCACACAAGAACACAGAATACACAAACCACAGAACCAAAATATAAATCAGCACGATGGAATATACACATAAATAAACATACCTCACTGACTGCATACAACCAAGAGGGAATGAGTCTACTTGAAGAAACATTCATTTCCAGAATAGATAATGCATTATCACCCCTTGAACCTTTGAGTCGTTAAATCCAGTGTCCACCTTGTAAAGTCAGAGAGCCACTAGTGCTTCATCAATGGTCACAAGATGCTGCCCACTGGCTGGATATTTCTGGTTGGTGGACTATTCCTAGTTCAGCAGTGACACCAGCTTAGACCTAAAGAGTGGAAATTTGTCAGTGACTATAAAATCACTTGAAAATAATTTAGTGTAAGGTGGCATAAACTGTAGAGCAATGTCTTTAATTATCACCCCAGTTGCAGTTCACTTTGGATAAGTGCATCTGCTGAAGTTTCCATTATGCCAAACAGACAGGCATCATTTTAATTATTTACATTTACATTTTACATTTACGGAATTTAGCAGATGCCCCTATCCAAAGCGACTTACAACTGATATATTTTTACATTTTAAGCAATTGTGGGTTAAAGGCCTAGCTTAAGGACCCAACTGTGGCAGCTTGGCAGAGATGGAATTTTTTACCCAGGACCTTTAGGTCCAGAGTCCAGTGCCTTAACCGCTAGGCTACCACAGTCCTACA
>JAUZSU010195603.1:0-11876 GCA_034780255.1 Parotocinclus maculicauda | reverse complement strand
TTACCTCTCTCACCAAGGCTCTTCTCCCACAATTGCTCAGTTTGGCTGGACGGCCAGGTCTAGGAAGAGTTCTGATCTGAAGTCCCAAACTTCTTCCATTTAAGGATTATGGAGGCCAATGTGCTCTTAGGAACCTTGAGTGCTGCAGAAATTTATTTGTAACCTTGGCTAGATCTGTGTTTTGCCACAATTCTGTCTCTGAGCTCCTTGGGCAGTTCCTTTGACCTCATGATTCTCATTTGTATTGACATGCACTGTTAGCTGTGAGGTCTTATATAGACAGGTGTGCGCCTTTCCCAATCAAGTCCAATCAGTTTAATTAAACACAGCTGGACTCCAATGAAGGAGTAATCTTAAGAAGAATAAGTAGAAATTGACAGTTTGTGAGTTAAATATGGGTGTCACAGCAAAGGGTTTGAATACTTATGACCATGTGATGTTTCAGTTTTTCTTTTTAAATAAATTCACAAACATTTCTACATGTCTCTTTTTTCTGTCAAGATGGGGTGAGATGAATGCCAGGAGCCAGTACATCAAGACATCAAGACAGAAACATGAAAAACAACTTGCTGGTTGGGCAAGTTTATGTGTTTCAGGGGTATGACAGAACAATGCAGCTGAGGCCACAGTCAATTTACTTGAATATTTAACCCCTCTTTATGCTTTTATAAAGATTTTATTACGAATTTAGCTCATGTGTAAACAGGAATTTAAACACGGCTCAGTCGCTCGCCGGTTTGTTTATGAGACCACAGCTGATGCATGTTAATATGACAGATTTCTGTATTTTGAGTGCTACTTAGTCAATCAAATAGTCGTCTCATATAGTGCATAGGGCACTACTAAAGTGAGAGTAAGGATACTAATGAGGAAGAGGGATGTATTTCTGACATACCATGTATTCAGTGTAGAAGTTCTTCATAGCATGTCGTTTGCAGTACAGGCAGGGAGGAAATAAGCCAAATCCAAATCCAAAATGTTCAGAACAGCAAATTTAATAAGACATTTTAAACTGCATCACTCTGCTGACCATGTGGAATTTGACAAAACTTACAAAGGCAAAGAGGTTAAAGTGAGGGCACGGAGCCAAACACTGCTATCTTTCTTTAGCAATGTAGAAGTTTCCATTAAAATAAAGATTAAAAAAAGGTTTCTGTATGTTGTCATTTAAAATTCTTAGACAGACAATCTGATTCGGTCGAAACACAGTGGAAGGTGGAATTTGAGTAGGTAAAAACATTGTTTCAACCATGGGCAGCATGGTAATTCAGTGGGTGGAGAGAAGGGTCTGGGTTTGAACCCTTGTGAGTTTGGAGTCCTTTCTATATAGATTCTGGAATGTCCTCCCCGTGTCCATGTGGGACACAGTCTAAATACTTGCCTTAGGTTAGTTTATTACATGATGTGTGTGTGTGTGTCCTATGATGTGTAGGAGTGTGGTGGATGGGAGGGGGCTCAAAAATATTGTTATTTACAAAGGGGGACATGGCGGAAAAAGTTTGGGAAAAAAATGACCTTTCATATGTTTTTTGAATGTGGAAGGTAACCCGGAGTAAAACCACATGGACATGATGTGGACATGCAAACACCACACAGATGTAATCTACCTGACAACCCAACAAATACGATGGACTGGAAATGGTCTGTAAAATCACTGTTTGTGCAATTCACAAATCAATTAAAAATATAAGTATGGTATTACTGTCACAGAACTAAGTATTTCTTATATTCCTTGATACCGATTCTCTCTGCGTCTGTTTCCATATGCATGATCTGTGTTGTATCTGTCAACACCACATGCATTCACAGCAGGAGAACCATCAGGCAGTCACATCAGTAAATACATCAAATTTGATCCAACACAAATCCAGCATTTCAATCCAACATCAGCACTGATACCAATGTATAAAATCAATGCATTCATACTATTAACCATTTATTCATACAGCTCTTTAGCATTTTCTTTAAGAAAGGCTATATCAATAAAAAATGGCAAACTGAACTGAAAAAGCTGTGTATGGTGTCCGTGGTTAGGCTCTATCACTTATTAGATGTATGTTTAAATATTTTATCACCTACTGAACAATTTTGTACTTATACTCTGTACATAATGGTTGTAAAAGAAACATAAATAAGAAATAAGATCATAAATAACATAAAATACCAGTTTCAAGGAACTGAGCGTTTCTTAGCAGGCGTTGCATCTTTGTTCACATACACTGTCTCTGTTTTATCTGTCACCTTCACTCATAACAGGTAGGTCATCAGACAGGTTATAGTTCTTGAATTAAATATTGTAAAAAAAAAAAAAAACGTTCAGTAGGCTATATTTAAGTTATTATCAGATCACCGCAGTATTAATTCAACAAAACAGGTTTTGATGAACATAAGACTCTCGAACTGTAAAATGAACCGATACAGGTTGTTATATATCACATAGTTGTCTGTTTAAACATTTTACCATGTGTTCGAACTATTTTTGAGGTTTATGCCAATCCGTGCGTATTGACGCAGCAGAAGAGAGAGAGAGAGAGAGAGAGAGAGAGAGAGAGAGAGAGGGGAGTGTCATACATTAAGTATTTTTATGTTACTATGACTTTCAGCTGACAGATTTGCAGCGTTCCCCTAAAAGTTATAAGCTTTATTTATCAAGAGGAACAATAAAACAATTTAGTCAATTCCACCAGAGAAGGCGCCTACGATAAAAATACACACATATATAAAATAGCGCGCAAAACGGGTGCGCGTTCTTTAATTAAAACCAGCAGTAGGTCTTTTGAAACTCGGACCCGTCCCAGATCCAGCGCAGAACCTCACTTGGACGACTCTCATCACCAGTTCAGGTGTCCTGCTGAAAGGATCTTGACGCGTGGATTCGAGGAGACAGATTATTAATTTGCTGACAGCGTCGGGAGAATTTGGTTTGTCTGCCAAAACCACAGCGTGGGTGAGATCCCCCTTCACATCCACCCGCGCGTTACTCCAGCCCAGTTGTTTCAGTAGCAAAAGGAGGTCCGGAGATCCGAAGGTCCACGCGCGCAGGCAGCAGAACTCTCTATAAGTAAGTCAGATCGAGCGGGTGCATGCAGAGCTGAGCGGAGCTGAGCAGCACTGATTGGAAGCGAGCTGCGTCGGGACTTGTGCGTCAGACAAAACGAGCCGGGAGAAATGTCCCGTCGACTACAATGAGCGCCGATTTGCCACGGTCAAGCCAAGTGTTCGCATGACATTCACGAGAGCTGTTTTGATGAGCTACTCCGAGACGTCTTTGGATTCCCAAAAGAGTGTATCTGCCGCGCTGAAAAGCATGAAGAATCCGTGGCGGTGGCCCCGAAGCGCCGTGTTGGAATACTGGACCGCGGTCATGGTGTGTCTTGTTTGGATTCAGTGCTCATGCGGGATGCCTCATGTCATACGAATAGGTGAGAAAAATGTTAGAATTGGAAACGCTAAGGACAGTGGCTTGTGCAGAGCTGAACATACTTAACAGCTTATTTTCAGAGTCGTACTTTGTCTAAGTCTATTTGTTTATCTCATTAGTCCACGCTTAACACTTAACCACTCTCGGGGGTACGGTGCAATGAATGTTTAATGAATGTTAACGTGTTTCCCACTGACCTGTTTAACTAGATGACTGAGATATGACTGAGATGACTTGGCATTGTCAAGACTGCGCATTATCATTCATTATTCTAGAGCATAGAGAAATAAAACCATTTATATTTAAACTGGTGATCATACCAGAGTCGCAAAAAATACTTACAGATCTTTAATTAACCTACATTGAGATCAAATTAAGGTGCGATGTTCGAATTATTTGAAACCCATTGGTTGTTTTTTATGATTATCAAGTGATATTGAAGTTTTGCTTTAATAAGTTGTTTTTGTGTGTACAACTAAGGCAACAACAATAATAGTGCTTAATAGTACATCTGAAAACAATAAGGGTGATACCTCTCAGGTTCAAAGTTAAACGAATAGGAGTTTATGATAGCTGGCTTTAGATTAACTCTGAACTGAAAGTCACCTTAAATAAAAAAAATACTATTTATAATACTCTCTCTCTCTCTCTCTCTCTCTCTCTCTCTCTCTCTCTCTCTCTCTCTCTCTCTATCACACGCTCACTCACGCTCACTCTCTCTACCTTTGTCTGTCTTTCTAGCTTTAAATTCACACACATACACCATACACACAAAGGTTATTTCACTACTTCATTTAAGCCTCACCTCTGAGAACCACTCAGCCCCTTCAGCTAAAAGAAGCAAAAACGAAATGTATTTTCATTTTCACTGAATATCTGAAAACCACTCACACATCTTTTCATTTAGGCCTAACATGAGAACCACTCAGCCTTTTTTGGGTTAACACACAAACCACACACAATAGTATACCAATTCTGCAAACGCTACATTGACTACTGTTAATGTAGATTAGTGCTTATTGAGTTATTGATTTATTTATTTTATTATTTCATTAATTTTAATTATTTTCCCCAATAGATATATTATTTTGTATTTATACTCTAACTATCAATCTATTGTGGACATATATATTCCTCTTCCACAATGCTTTGGCCAAAGTAGGCCTACATTTAACAGGCATTTTTGTGATTTGTATTTATAATTTTAAGTTCTTTATTTCTTAAATTTCTGAACTGGTCCCTTGGCCAAGTGCACTGTGATACTAAAGAGTCTGAATTTATGGCACGTCTCTCTAAAATTTGCTTTGTTTTGTGCTTGTCAACATGCAAACAGGAACGCTTTATGAGAAGCTACTTTTGTTTTTTAGCTGCTCAGTTTGCAGAGCCTAAAATAGAAAGTGACAGCTTTTTTGTTTCTGGTGGCACTGCATTCAGACATGGACGATAATTTTTTGCCACTATTTTCTGTTGTTCTCTGTCTCGTTCGTGCAGACATGTAAGCAATCTGGGACTTGCACAACATTTTGACAATGCAGCCTTGTTTTCACTCAAAATCTGAATGTGTGTCTGCTTTGCTTATGTTCAAATCATTCTATAAATATGCACACATGTTCGGTCTAAATTCATGTTAGCATGTTTACACACCTTGAATGCATGTGCTCTACTGGAGAAGGTCACAAGGTTTTTGATCAGAACAGGTAGCGCGTCCTACTTTACGATGAGCTTTTAAAACGCCACTAGAGGGCCCTCTTAGAATTGTTGCGTCTGCTGAAGGTTTTAGGTGAGTTCTCATGGCATCATGAGAACGCCAGTAAAATCCATCAAAGTGGGTGCTGTCCAGAGACAGTGGAGAGAAACGCCTGGAAATAGCCTAAGCACTTCTGAACCATCTGTGTAATGATGGACATCCAAGGTGGAGTCGCTTCCTCTTTTTTCCCTGTCTTTACAATATACCTCTCAGAAACCAGATGGTCAATCAGACTCTGCAAATCTGTGAATGTCGGGGGAAGAACAGTTTGTCCTGCATCTCAGGGTCATTTGTACTATAGTCCTTGCTTTGAAACTGGTCTATAATGTTTTTTTTCTGCAAAATAAATGCCTTTCTGACTCTTAACAGGCATATGGATGGACTCATATAAATGGAAAACTGAATATATGAATTATAGAAAAGTGAGTTGTATTCATATTGTTATATAATTATGCTCTTTTGCTCCTACAAAAATTTAAATCTTAATTCTATGCATTTAAAGCCCTGCTTGTATGTAACATGCTGTAGCAATTATGGCAATGGGACATTTATAATACAGCATTTTATAAATAAGTAGCCATATTTAAATAGGGTGTTTTTTTACAATTTGTACCTGGAAGTAGATATATGTATATCCTTAAACTGTCCTCAAATGCCGTACCTGGTGTTGAATTAACATTTTCTGATTAGGTCCACTGGCATATTTTGGGCTTTGTGTGTATGTGCTGTTGACCGACATGACACAGATCATGCATGTGAAAATAGGACACAAGTGTCTTAATGCATCAGCATCACAACTTTGATACATCATCTTGCTCCTGTGAGGATGTCAGTAATGGGTCAGTATTGTGTACTGAACAGTACTCAGAGCATTAATATCAATAGCACTTTGGGAAAAAAAGGCAAAAGATAGAAACACGCCCTATGTATTCAGAAGATATTGAAGTCTTACTTTGCATATACTACTGCATAGCATATTTACATATGGTATTTTGTATGACCTGACCTTCTGTGTTAGCAAATACATTTATAGAACAGGTTAAAACATATAGAATTAGTTGTGTGGTATTAGTAATTTATAGTAATATAGTAAATCGTAATTTTACCCGTTGTGTTATTTAGTTGTGTAGTATTAATTTTTTTTACTATATTTTCAAAATGTTTAATTATTTTTGCAAAACTCTTATTTCAAGCTGCGGTACAGACTTAGTGTTCAATATAAAGGAAAAATCCTATAATAAATCCCAGAATAGACACAAATGTAAAATCTATAATACATAATGCATAAAGTCTTCAATAATTATCTTATGCGTAAGCTCTCCATGTTTACACATGGACGACAGATAAAAGTAATTTATGGCCTCTGACCCTTTTCTATCTTAGAATGAGGGAATTCAGCACTAGACAAGGATTTATTGGTTAATCAATTGCCTTATCTACCTAAGACTTAAAGTGCTCCATCATTACCAGATAATCAATCTGACTCATGATTTCATGCCACTTTTGTTTCAGTTACTCTTTTGTTCAGAACAACAGTTGGCTTTCTTATATAAATTTTCTCTCTTTGCTTTTCTTCTGTTTCGCTGATTGTGTAGTGAGTGTTAGTAAAGTCAAGCACACTACATACACTACATTACGTATCTCAGCATGTGCATGTCAGGCTTATACATTGTTATTTTAAAATAAATAAAGACAGAAAAAGGAAATATTAAATAATTTCTGGGTTATATGTATTGATCACTAAAGAGTAGGTGCAGTGGGTGATGTGCATGTTGTATTCATGTATTAATTCATTCACATTCCAATATATCCATTTAACAAGGGTCACAGTGGGTCTATTTTTTAGCATTGCAAGAACCAAAACTGAACATGTCTCCCAGTCCATTGTAAGGTACACCTACACACAAACGCACACACTTACACATACATCGAGACACATACAGTGAGAAAGGGGTTCAATCCCAGGTGGAGAGGCCTGGGTCATTTTTTGTGTGGACTTTGCATGTCCTCCCTTTGTCCGTGTGGGTACGTGGTCCGATGACATGCATGTTATGTTAACTAGTGTCTCTAAAATGTCATAGTGTTTGTGCCCTATTATGGATTTATGCACTGTCTAGGGTTGTTCCTGCCATGCACCTTGTACAGCAGGTTAGCCATCATCTCTTCCGCAAATATGTCCAGGATAAAGTGGATAAGATAGTGAATGGCTGTTTTTATGTTAGTCCTCCTTTTCACTATACTTGACACTTACCAGTACTTACCAGTAATGAACGATAATCTGACCATTATGTCTAAGATTTTTTTATTTTAGCTGAATGTGTATTACTGCATAACTGACTCATATCAATGATATTTTGTTTTTAAATGCACCTTTTACTTCCTTCCTATTAATAAGAATTAATTGTGAGAAAGCATATGACATTGTACTATTTTAATTTGCATGCACTTGATTTTTTTCCTATGGGCAGATCTCACACACATGATTCTCCCATGGGAATGCATCAGAGTGCATCAGAGTCATTTACAGGAATGAACTGCATTTGGAAGAGGGGGGTTGACTAGATATATTTGTTTTTCTGTTCTGATGGTTGTAATCTCTAGGGTGACCTAACTGATAGCTCACAATGGCAGTGATTCTAATTTAATGTATTATTGACTCACTTGAAAAGTCCAAATCCGACCCCTGCCCAAAAACAAGATTAATTCCTTTAAGGGTACTAATGCACTATATTATAAGTAGATGTTCTTCAAATAAAATAAGCTTATTTGGGTATTTTCCAAGTATGGCTTGGCTTACTTAATAATGACTTAAGTAAAAAGAGCAAATATTTAGTGGGTCGGGGGTGACCTGGCTTAGTTTAGCTCTTATCCCAGTCTTTAGTAATTACTTTAGTAACTATAAATTTGTGCTTATTTACACACTTTATTCCTGACTAAAGTTTCCCACGACAAACGTGTTTCATGAAGACCTGCTGATTTATGGTGCTTTTCATTCAATCACCAAGCTCTGTGCAGGAAATATTTGGTTGTTACACTATTGAGTGAAGCACTGTTTATGTGCAAAAATAGGACTTCATTTAGCCACTGCTAGAGAAGTAGTTAAAACTTCTTAATTTTCTTATTCCTATGAACCTGAATAGGTTCACTGGAGAACCAGTCCCTAGCTGACAGCAAGGCAAGAACAACCGTAGACTAGGCACCAAGTCATCATAGTGCACACACACTCACTGCACTTCTTAGAGACAACAATTAACCTGCACATCATTGCACATCATGCACATCACAATCATGCACATCATTGATCTGTGGGATCACTGACAAATCTTTAGGCATTAATACATAAAAAGGTGTATTCACAACGGTGATGATGCGTGGTATTTTTGTTGTTTTTGTTTTTGTTTTTTGTTTTTTTTGTTCAAGGTGTCCCGCTCTCCTGGTCACTTTTATAAGTGTTCCGTTAAAGTATTATTTTATTGTATTATTAAATACACAAATATACTGTATTATATTGTTTATATAATATATATGAATTATGAGATTTATGTAATTGTTCATCGATTATGTAAAACTCAATGATAAGTGATGTGCGATGACTATGTAAGCTGCTGTTGTTCTGTTATCTTATGAAATGAAAGTAAGTGAAGGAGGTAGCTAAAAGTAGGTAGAAGGTAGCTAAGCTTTTGTGGATGTGGGATATAACAGCTGTTCCGTATGTAGTAGAAGCAAATTCTTTACTCGTGTTAACGCTGGTTTTTAAAGGAAAAACCTCCACAGTACTCCGTATAAGAAGAAAATATAAACATTTATTTTAAATTGTGCACGTAAACTGAAACCTTCTTAAGACCAAACCTAAAGCTAGATAATTCCTTAAAAACAAAACGTGACAACTGTAATGCTCCCAGCCTTTAGGTCCCCACTACACTACTAAAGCTAGATTACTGCTTAAGCACCAATATTAAAGTGACAGAAAATCAAAAATACAGGCATGAACACAAACCTATCATCTTTAAACATGCTAAGACCAACAAAGACAAGAATCATGTAGGGCTACAGTACTTTGGCTTCAACAGTGGAATATGCATGTTCTCTGGATACTCCAGTTTCTGACACCAATCTTAGATATATATTGTCTCCAAGGACTCTTTAATAATTTTCAGACACATTTAGACATGTTATCCATATCTTACAATTGATACTGTCTTAAAATTTCTTAATGTGAATGTCTTAAAAAAAGCATCTTGGCCCAAGTGGGGTTTGAATCCTGGACTTTCTGCTCTAGAGTTGTTATACCACTCAGTCTCACGCATGAATGAGTGTATGCATGTGCCCTGGGATGGATTGGCCTGTTTAGGGTTGGTTCCTTGAGCAACTTCCCACAACCCTGAATTGTATTACATAGGTATTAAAGTGGGTATATAAAAGCCATGGGTCTTATGGCAAAATCAATTCCAAGCACAAGAAATTATAAATGAGAAAAAAATGGCCTGCAAAAAGAAACATGGCAATACATGTTTTTTTGTTTAATTACATAAATTAATACAGCTATGCATCACAGAGTAAACAATGCATATTATTGTTTAGATAAGTGTAAATGGTGAGTTTATAGAATAGGAAAGTTATGTGTCACCAGGGCAGATGCAGGTTGTAAGTATGTATTACTGTTCAATGCTGGATGGTGCTGAGGTGCTCTAATGTATGCTATTCAATTTTCCTCTGTTAGAAGAGACACTTTGCATACAATCAAGATTGAGGGCAGCACTCTGTCCTGGTCATAAAAGCACGCTTGTCATCCTATTAGCTTCAGTACACATAATTAATCCTTGCCGTATACTGGCCAGGAAAATGCTTGGATGTTATCATACAAAACTTCTAATACGTGTTGGGTTGTGGGTATGTCTTATCAGTTCTGTAGCTTAAACATGCAGTTGGGTAATAACAAAGTTACTAACAGTAACACAAAGATAAGAAGGGTTAGTATCTGTAGAAATAAAGGTGATCTGGTGTCTTTATCCAATCACTTACCCATTCACTCTCTATACCCACTTAATCCAATTCTCGCTGGAAAAGGCTGTGCAGGGGTTGCGACTTAATAAAATATGCTTACTTAAAAGGATAATTAAAGATTATAAGGATCTTGAATGCTAAGCAGGTAAAGTAAATGGAATAAAAAAAAAACACTTAGATGATCCATTGACACTGTAGGCCTTTTCCCTCGCCTGCAAGCCCTGAACTGTTCTGAAAGCAGATGGTGTTTTCATATCACACTACAAAGTGTGTGCTCCACAGAACAAGGTCGGAGGGGAACATATGCTCCTGGTAATTAAATAAATAATGTGTAAGTGAACCCTGTAGTGACGCAATTGCAGATCATGTTCGAGTAACAAAAATGAAAACCCTGCATTCGGAGGCACGCAAACCCGCAGAGCTCCATTTGTTTCATGCTGAGATTCTGAGGTTATGTGGGGGAATCCAACCAAGTGTCTGAGTGATTGAATCAGATAATATTGTGCTTTTTCTGCTTTATTCTATGTTTTTGTCCCCAGAGATGGCATGCCATTACTGCTGAATGTGTGCCCTTCTAGATTTGACAACTTGAGTTAAATTCATGGGTTGTCAACGTACTTGGTCTTGCGCTCATATAAACATAAACTCTTTTCTCAGACTTTGTTTGTGACAGACAGAAACAAATTTCACATTCTCACCATTTGTCTTCATTACCAGCCCCTGTCACCTGATTGTAGAATCATTGGCATCACTGACCACTGTTTGAAAGTCAACAGAATTTAGCAGTTAAACATATATGCAACCATGTCATTTTTGCTTAGAATGACTGGTCACAGTAATAATAATTATTAATTATTTTATTCATTATAATACAAGTGTCTTATGTAGTAAAGATTTAGAGTTTGTAAGATATGATATTATTTATAATAACGTATCACAGTGTATGTGTATATTTTATTATATTTTAGTTAAATATTACTGAAATGTATTGGTTTATTTAATTAATTAGTCAGCTTAGTTTTATTCTTACATCTGTCATCTAGGCTGCCCAAAGAGTTTAAGTGCAATTGTGAGTCTCAGTGCTTCTTTCTTAAAACATTTAGGGATATTTTATTTGCCAGTGTTGCTTTAGGCTTACTCAGTTAGGGCAGTAGGCATTGGTAGTTGTAAAGCTAATTTGAGACAATGCCAAAATCACTGTATAAACAAATTTGACTTTGACACCTGCATGTGTAACAAACATGTATGTTGGTAAATTTTGCTGTTTTGTTTTATAGCCATGTAGTAACGCTATCCAAACACAAACACTCATACCCAAACACTCATACCAGACTAAATATCCACTGTGGCTTGGCCTCTGAACTGTTGTGATAAGGAGAAGAAATGAAGCCAAATGAAGCTCCAGAGACTCTTATTAAGTTTGCTAATTAGCTTAAACCTTTTGATCCCAATTTTGAAAACCTGCCACTTGTCTTTATGTGGTGCACCTACCAGGATAAAAGTCAAGTTCCCATCTCATTGCTTTTCTAATACAGCTCCAAAGCAGAAAATGTTACGCAAATTATAAAAAAGCACAGTGTTCCTTACATTTTAATGTCACTTTTATTTCATTGCAACCAATGAGAACCCTATATATATATATATATATATATATATATATATATATATATATATATATATATATAGATATATATATATATACAT
>JAUZSU010195592.1:0-11877 GCA_034780255.1 Parotocinclus maculicauda | reverse complement strand
GTTCCTGGCACCCAGGTTTGTTTATATGTGCCAGTTTCTATATGCAGACAGCATTCTTCCATGGTCTGTTGTGTTTTAAGGGCCAGGTAGCATTTCATTTTACTTTGTGATTGTGTCTGCATTTAATGATATGTGTTTGGCTTGCTTATTTTTTAGTTTTGTTTTACCTTTTTTCTGCTCTTTATTTTTTTTTCATTCTCTCTCTCTTTTCCTTGCCTCTCTTTTAAACATATGTGCACACTTTCCCTTTCTTCACATACAATATTACTGATATTTATTTGAATTGGCCCTGTTTCCTTTCTCTCTACCCTGGAGGATTCTATCACTGTACCACTGCTTACTAGAGAGAAGCAGATGCAGGACAAATCCAACGTTTCTTGACACTTCTCTCTACTCTTCTAACAGTATGTTACTTTTAAGCTGCTGCTTTGGCTTGTTCTGGTATTTACAGTAGCTCTGGTCAAAGAACCTCCCTCTCTCTCTCTCTCTCTCACACACACACACACACACATTGCAGCAGTGCTACAGTCATTCATGGCCAGGAGTCCTTATAACTGGTTATTATCTGTATGTGGCAAAGGTTCCGAGCCATTTGTCCCTTAAATCACATCTCATGGTAATTGAGATAATCTATAAATATAAACGTGGAAATGTAAAACATGCTGTATTATTTTAGTCTTCACAGATTACATTCATGCCAAACCATGTTTCCAGCATCACTCAACTTGAATGCTTTACATTATAACTTTCCTATCCCTAGTGGTTTGACTTTTAACTCTTTACTGCATAGGGGGCAACAGTGATCCTCTAGTGCACTAGATGCCCTGTACAATGACATTTGAGATATGGCCAAAAACCTTTGGGAAATCATTTGAAATGCCATGTTACCTTTTGTTCAGTTTTTGTGGTTAATTCAAAGAGTTATACAAAATAAAGGAAATAACAGACATGCATTAACAAGTAAAGTAATTAAATAAATATCATGTTATCAATTTAACCATATTAATTCCAAAGTGAGTCATGGGTTGAGTGTTGGTCATCTAATTTCAATTATTATTTTATAAAAGTTGTTGTGAGCAGTATATTATCAGGTATAGGTTTATCATTCAACCTTGTTTAACCTTGTGACAGTTTTCACAAGAAAAGTCCCAGTCTGTACATGACTTGGACAGAGTGCCCACCTCTTTGCTTTCATAACAGTTTAACCACATGTGACTGTTCAGATAGCCATGGAAAATTAAAGTGCTAATGCCTGCTCCATAATTAAAGAATGCTCTGCTTTACAAAACTAATTTACCTACTGCAAAACCTTCTGTTTCTTTGCTTTGCAATAACTGAATTTAAATTTATATGGTCAGATTGCAGCAACTGTCCTTTGTGTTCATCTGCCTTAAACGGCCTTGTAGCATGCTCTACCTGTATTACAGCCCTGATCGTTAACTGCAGCAATAGACTGTAAATAAGCATTAGTCATCTGGTCTTTCCTTCTGTGTGAACACACACTCTTAACGCTTATCACAAAAGCATTATGTTCCCTCTGAACACTCCCCAATTTACACCATTGTAAATCCTAATTGCTTTAATTGGGCCTTTGCATGATAGAGCAATATCCTGTTGTAGTGTGTCTGGAGTACGGTCTACACGCCTGTGAGATTCGATAATAATATACACACTGATCTGTGCTGTCTTCAGATGCACGCTAATGTCTGTTTGCCGGAGTCTTGCACTACATTACCACCCCATAAATCAATGAGGATATAACATGGCACTTTGAGAACCTCCATATAAACCGCAGGGCTGCTCTGGGATGTATGTTGATGTGAAATATTGAATGCTGAGCTTCAATAACAGATTCTTAAGCAAAGTGATGGACTTGGTCTGTGCGGTCGTGGCTGTTTGAAAGTGTATCAAGTGTTTGAGGCAGGAAAGGGAAAATTTAAAAACCAAGTGTTTTCAGCGCACACACACACAAAGCAATATTCATATGTTGGAAAAGTGGAATATGTTATTTTGTACAAGGTTAACCCACATCTTTAGTCTAAACAGTCCATTGAAATGCAGTGCTTTGTGTAGTCATGCTTTAACCTTGACAGTGACGTGCAGGTGATTAAAGAGCTGGTATTCCTAAACAATGCGTGATTCCACAATCAAAGCAAAGCCCTTTTGGGATGCTGCCATTTTTCTGAGTATAAGACGAGAATTGTCTCGGCACAATGGCAGACATCATTTTCTCTGTAGACTGCTTGTGGAAACCGAATGTCTATATGGTTGCCTTAATAACCCAATATATTTATGACTCTAGTTGGTTTGAACGTATTTACTTGTGCATGTGCCTCTATGCTCCCAGTCCAAGACAATTAAGCCTGCCCCTCTGCTCCTCAGGCGTTTGTTTTGAAGCCGGGAGATGTTTTGGTATTCATTAGTGCTAGCTGTCAGTATGACTGAGGGCTGTGATGCTCAGTGATGGCCCATTAAACCGTGTTTTTGTGCAGAGGAGGCTGCCACACAACGTACTCCGTGATGAAGTGAGTGGCAGTATGTGTGAGTGGGATATTAAGGGCTACCTGAGGAGACATTCTGTCCTCTGTTGAACTCTCGTGCTTATGAAGACCCTCGTAGCAAGCTCTGTTTTTTCATGCAGAGACTCTAAAAGCTTTCTAAGCACTTTTTAAGAGGCCATTTTGAAACCCAGTTTTGTTTTTTTCTTCAATCAGTGTGGAAAATTCATAGACTCATTAGCTGGACCACCGGGAACGTGAATGTTCCAGTGTGCTTGCCCATGCAAGTTTGTGCCTTTTTATCCCTGTTTCACATCGGACATGGTTTCAAACTAATCAACACTAAATCATATTTGATTGTGTTGCATGCAAATCATGCTATAAATGTTATATCTGAATAAAACAGGAGGCTGTTGTTTGAAATCAGTTCTATAAAGATAGTTATTGAAGTTGATGTATGCCAGATCATTGGAAAAAAATCTGACAAAATGCTACAATAAAGGAAAGTATATTTCTTTTTTTTTTTTTTTAAGATATACAGTACATTTGCTATTTCTATATCTTAATCACCGAATTGCCAAATACACCTTACGTACTAAACTGTAACGAACTGGAGGCTTATGTGGCAACCTGGCAGCAGAGAGTGAAGCCAATGCAAATAGTGCTCATTTATGTATGGAACAAAAGAAGGTGGCAGACTTGGCTTGGTATGTATAACAGTCTTTAAATAAAGAAATAGTGCTGGGTTTATTTAACAAGATGTTTTGAAGTTATTGCAGCTGCATCTTAAATGTTGGTATTTGCCTTTGCAGATAGACATTAATCACTATCAAAAGTTGCAACGAACAACTGAGGATATTAATATCTGAAACATCGGTTATTTTGTTTCATGAATATCCAATGCCTGAGGTAAGATAAAGCATTTTAGAGATATGGGTTGCATAAGGATGCAATGGAAAGTATTTCTGCAGATTTCAAAACCAATCCTTATCTCATACAGTAGCATGCTGGAATTTTCCTTTTACTTGAAACCTACTATAGACATAAGGCAGCACACTGGCATTGGTACTCTCCCTATGGTTGGTTCCCACTTTGAACTTTGTCTTGCCCCAGTGACCACGATTTGTGATAAGCCTGTATGAAAATACATTATAATTCTGAGTAAGGACATCTACTAAATGTAAAATGTATTTCTAAATAATTATAAATATGTGCCATGGATTGGATTTTGTGTTCTTATGTGTTAGTATGAATGAGTGGGTAAAGAAATTATTTGAGAAAGGAATTCAGTGTGATGCTGCTTCAGGATGCATTTCTACCTTGAACACACTCTTTTGGAGTGTAATACTTACCTACAGGAGTAATAAGAATATGACCGAGGAGTAATGAGAATATAATAATTGTGGTATTTTTGTCCATATTTTGCAGACATATTTGTAATAAAGATAATCAAGATTTATGCTACATTTGTAATAAACTTTGCCTATAACTTGGAGCTGGGATTTGAATGTGTTTCTAAAAATACAGTATATTACTACACAAAAGGATTCCTTATCGTATTGCTTTTGCATGTTGCCATATTTTATATATGATTCCAATTTGTAATTCTCTTTTTTCCTGAAGTGTTTGATTAAGAAACTGTTTTGCTGACATGACAGGAATGATGACTGCAAGTCAGGGGTCACCATTTTCACCCAGGGTCAATAAATCTTGAGCCGTTGTTCATCTGAAATACCATGCTTTGCTTTGGTAATAACAATTAAGCACCGTACATGCTCTGTGGGGACATATTGTGTCTTGATATATTTAATCTACAAATGGATATATGGTCACTTGGGATTTTATATGGATAGTTATACTACTGAAAAGAGTAGCTGGCAAAGATGATTATGATGAATATTGGTTCTTTTATTCACTGAAAAAAAGAATAGCTGTAAAAAGCCGGTGAGAAAGGACAACACTATTTGCGGGTCATGCAGTGGCTGTTATAAGCTTGATAGACATTGAATGTGTTGCATTTTCCTAATTCTGTAACAATTTACAGCACCCAATATGTTTTTTTTTTGTTTCTGTACATTGTGAAACTATGGGTGGGTGGAAGAGGCACACTTGGTAAAAGAGGATGCAGTGAATTAGTGTTCATGATATAGCCCCTGAGAAGTATGGCAGGAAGCTGTCATTGAGTGTGGTCATAGATGGGGCCATTACCATTAATATACTGCTTACAAAAATTAGGGGATACTTTAAAATTAAATCTCCCATATTTAAATATCCCCTGTTTTGTGAGCAATGTAGTATTTGCATGGAAATGTCCTGTATCATGTCCAAAGCTATTTGTTGATTAATGAGACAGGTAAAGTAGACATTTAGAATTTCAGAGGACAGACTGCTATTGGTTAAATGTATCTGCTGGTCCACCATTCTACTCTAGCTTCTAAAGTGTGGTGATATAGTGGGATTTCATTTACTAATAAAATGCCAGTACATGATTGCATCGTGGAGTCTGGACCTGATGGTCCTAGGTTCAAATCCCATCTCTGCTAAGCTGCCACAGTTGGGTCCTTAAGCAAGGCCCTTAACCCAACATTGCTTGGATAAGGCCGCCTGCTAAATGCCGTAAATGTAACAAAAAAATCTTAGCGATACCTATACACTTTGTTTATCAAGGGAGATTTTTTTCACTGGATACTGCACTTGGAAAACAGTTAAGTCAGTGAGTTCCAGTAATGCAAAATACAGTCAAAATCATTGTTCATCTCTAATTGCTTCTGGATTGTTGGGAGAAGTTTCTCTTGAAGAATGTTTTGATAACATTTATTATTCATCCACTTGATGAGATGCAACCAATATGAATGGTCTCAGGATTCCACATTGTTGGCATGACGCAGGACTCACTTCTTCGTCCTTTATACGAGTGTCCAAAGCAGTCTGAAGGGGGCTTTATCAGAGAAAATAACTTTACCCCAGTCCTCTGCGGTGGCTTCTTTGTTGCCCTTCTGGACACCAAACCATCACCAAAAAGCCTTCATCTCATTCAGGTGGACTAAAATCTGCCCTCTGCCATTCCTGATTCACTCTTGGTGTCCCGATCCCATAACTGCATCATCTTTAGGAGGCAGTCCTAACACTTGCTTGAGTTTTGGGCACCCTGAAGTTGCCTTCACTGCAACTGAACCAGTCTACTTGTTTTGATAAATTGTTTATCGGGGTGTTATCTTAGAAGCAGCAATATGAAACCCTGCACCTGTTTCCTTGGAGGTAGCCATGGTTAGCATAGGAAAACCTAAAAGCACCATTACCCTTTTAAAGCAACCAGTCTGCTCTTCAAATCAGCATGACAGTGATATCAGCTGTCTTGTAATCATTAACCTTTTTTTATTAAGCTAATGAGATCATCACTGAAATTGTTAGCATGCCATTTTGTAGGACTGAAATGCAGTGGCTGGAATGCAGTGTTTTTGTGATAAGGTCAATTTAATTTCAGGGAATGACTTTGCAATAAATTGCAATTCATCTGATTACTCTTTGCAATCTAAAGTTAATTCAAATTGGCGCTATAAACACATAAAGCAAACGTTGTGAAAACCAAAATTCTCAAAACTCTTGGCGATGACTGTAGACTCACTTCTAAGTTTTGAGAAGAGGGGTTAAAATTATGTTATTATATCTAGTATCTACTCAACTCAATTCCATTTGAAGTAATTCTATCAAGTCTGGCTACAAAGTTTAATTCCTGCTTTTTCCACAGAAACTTGGCATGAGTTTTACAGGAAGAAAACCTGGGTTAGAAGGCAGCGTGACTTGGACCGTGTGTGCTCTGTCAGACAGCATAACTGTTTCACTCTTTGGAAATAGAAATGGAATTCTGTTGGTGATTGAATAGGATTTTTATAATTAAAGTATGTTCTCGATGCACATGATTCGAGGGCATCACTGAAAAGCTTGGTCGATAAAAATAATTACATTTATCGAGTTTACCAATTCCTTCTCCCACTTTGCAGATCCATACGCATTCTGTTATTGCCTTGTCTGTACTAAGATTTCATTATAGCCATCAATAATCTGTCCAAACCCCAAATGAGATCTGTGCCCACACTAAACATACTCCCTGAGACACATACACAAGCTCAAATTTATAACTAACTCCACAGCATTGCATCAGTACTGTTCCAGCACTGGCCACAAATATGATACTGTGGTCACGCTGGAAACTTGCTGTTTATGCCTGCCTTCAAGCAGTTTAAACAAGTTTTGGTTGTGATGTTGATAATGAACAATAATCCTCCGTTGTGATGCATTTAGCAGTTAAGCCTTTGTAATAGTGAAGACTTTTTAAGCAGTGGCTACCTTTAAACTGGTTAATTACCTTTGGTGTTACAGACACAGTTCACAAATCCAAAGTATATTTAATCATTTCCAATAAGCTTTGTGTGTACACAGTATGTGTATTGGGGGTGCTCCAGCTGACTGCTAGCAAACTACCAAACTTGGCCCTGTTAACAGGTTAAATCTAATTTATAGAAAACAGTTATGCCAGATTATCAACTAACTGCACCAAAACAGCAGATAATTGAAATGATTTGAAGGTCTTGACTGAAGTTGACCACAGTAACAATTGTGGCTATGTGATAGGAACAGTCTGCACAAGATTACATCACTGGAAAGTCTTGAAGAAGCTATGTGGCTTCCTCACACAACATGTGTGTTGTATGGCCAGAGCCAGTTTCGAAAATGTCTTTGAGATGAAGACCAATGTGTTCCAGTGAGTGAGCAGCCAGTCTCCAGCACATCCTGCCATGAGAGCTAGGAACAGTGATTAAGATGCAGATCAGGACAAATGGAATTTGAATACATTAGGCAGGGCGTTGGCTTTGTAGATACATTACTAAGCCAGGAAAATGTAAGTATACGAAATATATTGGGTTTTTTTCTCATCAGTGTAAAACTGTACAGTCCAAACTGTACATATGCTATATTTGTTTTTAAACTAGTAAGCTTCCATCTGTTTTGAAGTTGTGAATTATGTTTGATGATAAATAGCAGAGCTTATTGTCCATTCTGCATCTTTGCATCTGGCTGGTACTCTAGCTGGCACGTTACTGTTTACTTGCATTGATATTCTCTCTTTCGCACTTGACTCATGCTGGCATATTGTGAGCAATATGACCAGAGCAATTAGGTCCTAAAAATTTAATTGCTTGTTTTTTTCCTTGCATTTGAGTCATCAGTCTTGTCGCTAACAAGTAATAAACATCGATCATTTTGAATGTTGTACAGTAGCTTTAGACAACAAAACTGTCAACAAACTGTGCTTTACATTCATGGAATAAAATGTGTCTTGCCCATTGCCTCATCTACATGCATTGTGTGCATCCACAGGTTTGGTAAGCATCGCAAAGATGAGCAAACAGGGAGCAAATTGGAAAGCAAAGGCTCAAGCAGAAACAAAATGGAGGACAGTCAGGCCACAAAGGAGGAGATGCAGAGGATGCATTTGGAAAGAGAGAGGTGAGCATCTGATTCAGACTCGCATTGACCAGTAAAAGCCTTAAACTTGACCAAAATCTGTGCTTTTTAGAACAAAATCTGTCTAATTAGTTAAATAAATTGGTCTTCATCTCAAATTTTTTTTTTTATTATAATGCAGCAATGTGGATAGCGATAGCACTTAAGGGGGTTATATAAGCATACATTAAATTGATCAGTTATAGATTGTCCTTTTCTTGCTGCTGGATGGTGCTGAGAGCTAATTACTAGTCTCTGCTGGCCCTGACTCATATGCTGAATAATGCCTCTCAGTAGGAGTTACCTGAAATTTAATTGTCATCTTTACGCAAAGCAGCTTGTCATTTTCTCTTAGGTAAGAACCTGAAGCCTTCAGTTTTTAAATAGCACAAAAATAATAATAATAAAATAAAAATAATAATGACTCTGTTCACTTATGTGGGTTAACTTGATATTTTTATTTAGTACATCTACCATAAAGGTGCACTAAGGTCTGCCCATTAACTGTATGCTTTCCTGCGTTGTATCTTTCTACTGATGGATGGGTTCAGTGTTGGCTGACAAATTGTATTCCCGCTAAAAAGGCTGTTGTACTGCACTCTATCTTATAAAATGTTCACTGTTTGGGTACAGTTTTATTGTTGAACAGTTAAGACTGTTATTAACCATAATATTTTGCAGAACACAAATGAACTGGTTTATCAAGCCACTCTTACTAATGGAGAGTAATACAAGTAAATGCAACAATAGCATTGCCAGAGCATGCCTGGATAGCAAGATCAAGACCCTGCATTTCTCAGTAAACATCTGGAGCACGTTTTTAAATAGTATGCATTTCCTGTGGCATTATATACACTTCTCCACAAAAATCAGGGGATATTTAATTATTGGATATTTTATTTTGAAATACCCCCCAACTTTTGTGAGCAGTATAGTACGGACACCAATAGTCATTCTCTGTCCTCCAACCCACAAGATCTTCAACTCTGTGCTCAGACATAAATAGAAAAAGGGATTTTCAGAGATTTCCTGAGAATTCTAAAACCTGCTGTAAGCCATCAACAAAAATGCAAGCATATTTTTATTTCAGTGTTTTGTTTTTGAGAGGGCACAGATCAAACATAATCCCAGGAAAAAAATAATGGGTTTCATTATGGAAGTCTGGTAGATTTGCATTTAGAATTCAATCAAGATTTGTTTACTTTACTTACCCACCGTGTCTCTACTCTTGAGTTTTCTTAATGGATGTCAGTCCTTAAGGGAAATCGTCTTAGCAATAATAATCTACACAGCCACCATGCCGTAAACATGATATTCAAAACCATGCACTAGGGAGACTGACAGTTCTGACAATCTATTGCCAGTACATGTTTAAATGTGTTATTACTCTCTGAAGCAGAGGATGGAACAGCATGTTAGTGTGGGGAAAGTCAAAGAGTTGTGATTGATTGCACAAGCCATGGGACAAGGCCATTTCTACAGGCTTGGAATTATGGATCAAGCAGAGGTGATGCAGTCAGCATTTTTAAAACAAGCCATCATGCTCCAGGAAGATGAGGAAGAGCACGATGAGGAGTGGTGATGGAGTCACAACATTGGTCACAGTTTATATCACTGCTTCCTGGTATGACTAATCATTAAGCTGTGTTAATTAAAGTTGTAGACTGCAGTTTTTAGTGACTCAGAAAAGTGGAACTTAGCTTAATTAACATAATTGTCCTTATACAGTGGTGTTTGAAAAATAGTAAACACTTTAGACAATTTCCATATTTCTGAATACATATCATCTAAAACAGAATCACATTGTCAAGTCCTTAACGTAGACTAAGCAAGCCCATACAAAAAAAAAAACCCAAAGTGTTCTGCATCGTGGACTTTTCGCAAAAACTTCCAAAACCATTGTTGTTGTTTTTTCATCTGTAGCGGTCTTTGGATGATCACTATGTGGCTTGCCGTCCACTGTCAGTTTCTCCTAATTTGGTTGTGAGGGATGCAACAGTGCTATTTTGACTAATCCTGTACACACACATATGTACAGTATGTATATGACCAAGTATAATACTTGTTTTTTCTAATTAATTTAATTGAAATCTCTTTACTTGTGTAGATCTGATGGTTGGGTCATTTTTTTTGCAGAAATTCTGCATGGACTTTCAAGCACCACTGTAGATATTAACACTTTGGTTTCAGGAACGCATGCCACTAAACTCATTATGTCTTACCTGACTAGGATGCACATAACATTTGGACTGTGGTAGCCTGGTGGTACTGGTCTATGGACCAGTCTAAGGTCCAGGGTTCACATCCCACCTCTGCCACAGTTGGGTCCCTGAGCAAGGCCCTTAACCCACATTTGATCGGATTGTAAGCCACTCTGGATAAGGGCATCTGCTAAATGGCATAAATGTAAATGTTAATCGTGACTTTATTGAAATGTGAATATATTGTCAGAGCAACAATAAAAGCAGGGAAAAAACATAAATTGTAAGCACAGACTATCAGACTTGATATTTTGCTTTGTTGTGTTGTCCCCAGTAGCTTTTGTGGTTCCATCTTACTGTTAGTAAAGTCCAGTCCAGTACTGTACAGTGAACATGGTTCAACATGGTAAACATTTCCTTTCCTGTAGCAGATTGGCTGCTTTCTTATCAGCTCAGCTTTATTGGAGCTATAATCAAAATCTAACACTTTTCACTCTCCCCAAACCCATGATTTCCGCCTGGTTGTTCTGATTCTGACTCTCTGGAACAGCTTTGATCTCTGCTTCAGCTTGCTCCAGCACCGCAAGAAACAACTTCCTTCCACCTTAACGGACTCTATGCACATCATGTGTATGTATGGTTCCCACTGGCCCCTCTACTGTCCTCTGTTCTTACTTCCTTTTATTTTAGTGCGCAATTAAAAAAATATATTTAGAGAGCCATCTGAGGTGCGAATTACCTTTTTATGCTTTATGAGTCTCCAGGTAGTAATGGTTCAACCTAAATTCATAGGTCTCTTGAGGAGCTCTCTCCTAGGTAAATGTAGTTTTAATAGAATAATTTTTTAGCAGGCATGTGATTTAGCTTTGTTTTGACTGGTTTAAAGCTCAGCCCAAAGCTATCCACATATTTTAAAACTTAATTTGATACTTTCCTTTATGTTAATCATTATTATGGCTAATTCTTTCTCCACATACTGCAGCAATAATAGTGTTACAAAATAATTAGCTAATTATGCTCAGTAGCCTTTTGTAACATTTCGCTGTCTGACCACATTCATTAGCATGCGGCGTTCAAAGGCAGATGACACGGACTGATTGTGGAGCTGATTGCATTTGTAATTAGTATATTTGTAGTTGGCCTGTGGCTAAATGTGATTGTTACAACTCTTATACTGCAAATTGTTCTGGTAATGAAATTACTGTCTAGGCATTGTTGGTTGAATCTTAAAAGTGTATTTCTGGTTCAGTTTGCATATTTATTATTCCATTATGTTTGATTAGTTTTAAAGTCATCATTGTTGGTGTGACTTGTCAGCTATTACATATCATGGTTTGAACAGGTGCTTGACGCTTGTTTAAACATTTGACTTTCAGTCACACAGTAGAGATTCAAGTACATCGTCAAGCTTTTGAAGCGTTTTAACTTGATGTGTGCCATATTATACAGTGAGAACAGGAAGGACAGCAGGCTAGCTAAAGTGTCACTGTCAAATGTTCAGACTCAGTAACTAACCTTCTCTTTCACTTAGAAAAATTTAATTGGCATTGACTCCAAGATAAACCTTTTGCATAGATATAACATTGTGTAAGTGATGTTACAGTGCATCCGGAAAGTATTCACAGCGCTTCACTTTTTCCACATTTTGTTACGTTACAGCCTTATTCCAAATT
>JAUZSU010195581.1:0-11877 GCA_034780255.1 Parotocinclus maculicauda | reverse complement strand
TAATCGGACCAGCCGGTTATTAGGACCAAAATGACCGCGTCCCGATGTGGTCCGATTAACCGGAATCGACTGTATATGGTGGATGGAGACAACGAGCATAGTCCATTCCTTTTTGTGGATTCGTTTCTGCTGTAGAAGGGGAATAATATAAAACTGGGTATATCAAATTTGTGGTTAAAGGTTGGAGCAAATACTGTAATAAAGCAGTAAATGTATTGTAAAACAACATAATTATGATAAAGTAACAAAAAACCATTCCTTTTGATTATGTAAGAAATTATAAGATCTGAACCTTAGAAAATACTCACATTAAAACATACTGACTCATTTTTATTATCTGTTAAAGAAGCTGATCAGCTGGAAGAGATGGAACAGAGTCCAGAGGAGAGGAAACAATGGACAAATCATCCTCCTGAGACCCTGCTTAATGCTCTAGCTGAAGCACAACTTACTGACTCTACACTAGGTATGAATGTTGTAACCTTACACAACAACACAGAATGTACAGAATATGGTTTATAAAACATATTTTGTAACAAATACATTTAAATACTCAAGCTTTTAGTACTATATTTAATACTATCCACTGACATTTCTTCCATGCATTTAACCACATCCATAAGCAATACAGGATGTGCGGGAGCAACAGTTGACCAAAGTCATGGCTGCCATTTCTGTGCCTCCCAGTCATGCACACAACTCCGTTCTGAGTCCTGTAACTTCTTCAAAGTGGTATTTCCTGACAAGAATGATGGCAATCCTGGTGGCTACCAAGTCTTTTAAGTGACTAGAGTTCATTTACATTGCTAATCAGCCAGGAATTTCAGTTTCAGACTTTGCAATCATCATTTCCTCAGATATCCACATTCACAATCCCTTTAACGTTTCTTTTGTAATTGTGATTGTTTACCTTTTATATGTGCCGTAATAAAGAAGCATGTCAGATTCTTCCAGCCAAATTCCTGCCATCTTTTAGAATTGATTGAAGAATGTTGTGTGCGGCATGTGGAGTGCCAGTCACCCTCAGACACTGTGAATTATTAGCACTACATACTATGAATTAATTGCATCACACTTCTAAAAACCTCTACAAAGTTTAGATACAATCTTCAAAGGAGTTTGTTTATAAGCATCTGCATCTAGATCACCTTGACTGACCAGTCTGTCAGATGCCTTGCAGTGGTGTTTTAACCATTTTTAACTCCACTCCGCTGGCTATTTAGGCCGGCCATTATGCCCTTGAATCGATGCCAATTTAGATTGACCGAACCAACACTCACATCTTTGGACTGTGGGAGGAAACCCACACAGACACTGGGAAGGTATTCCATACAGAAAGAGGACCCAGGCCACTCCACCCTGGGAGTGAACCCTAAACGTCTTGCTGTGAGCCATTTTTTCAGAGTGTCTCCTATAATTGAATTGTTTTCCTCATGGTCTATATACTCTTTACCCCCAAGTTTAGCAGGGGGTTGCAATCTACTTACATTCAGATTAATATGATTCCACTTTGCTTGGTATGTTGTGGTACAACAGTGGACAATGTATCTCAATTGAGAAGTGTGATAATATTGTTTTAGATTTGGCAGGGCTAGGTCTCTTTGTTCTTTATCTAGCTGCAGAGATTTGAATTTTACCCTTTGCTTTACACCTGAACAGATGACCCTGGCTATCAGCTTGTCCCATAATGTAAACCGGAATTTAGGAATTTTATCAGGAATGGAGAGAAAGACATAATTGTCTGGGCAATGCATTCATCTTTATCACCTCTTCCTCTACGTAGTGTTGACCAGCGTGTTGTATTTTTCTGAATGCTAATGTTTAAAGTACCTAATTTTGAATTCTTTTACAAATCTTAAACAAATTCTGTGTGATTATTACACCTAAATATTTTATACATTTTGTTTCCCACTTTAGTTTATATTTACTCCTGGTTTTGTTTACTGTGTTTTTGTTATGTTCAGGTTATACTCTGACATCTGTCCAGAACATTCCAAAATAGTCAAAAGTTTAGGGAATGTTATGTTTGGGGTTTTTAAGTGATGACTTCATCTACAAAACTTCATATCCTCTGTTGATATGGTATTGCCTTCCAGTTCATGATTTTGTCTAATCTCTTGGGTTAACAGTTCAGTGAATAATATGAAGAGGGAGGGATTAAGGCAGCAGCCCTGTCGTGTGCATCTGTCAGATAGCCATTTATCCTCAACCTGGCAGTTGACTCACTATATAAAGCTTTTATGCAACTACTGAATTGCCCATTAAAGCCAAATATGTCCAGCAATTATATAGAGGAAAGGCCAGCTGACACTATCTAATACCTTCTCGCCGTCAAGGCTGATTAAGGCTGCACCCAGATGTTGTTGTTTAACTTGTTCTATAATGTGTAATGTATGTCTAATATTGTCCTGAGTTTGTCGGGCTTTGATAAATCCAGTTTGATCTTCATTTATTTGGTCCAGCCTTTTAGAAATTATGTAGGTAAATAATTTATAGTCACATTCAGTATGGAGATTGGACAATAAAATTTGCATAACTCTGTTTGCCTTCTTTTGGAATTAACTATATCACTGCTTCTTTTCATGATGGAGGTCTTCTACCGTATTTTAGAGTCCAATTCAGAGATTGGTGGGTGCGCAGCCCTTTCCAAAACTGTATACCACTCATTTGGGAATCCATCACGCATGCAGTTTTCCATTCCATGATGTTCAAGTACTACTACATCACTTTATTGGTCTATAATCTTAAGTATAGAGTTTTTAATTTGTTGAGTTCTAATGCATCTTGCTAATGCCTTTACTGCTTTTTTCCCCAATTCGTAAGAAGTCAGTTTTATAAATTATATAAATTTTATTTTTATATATTAATTTATTTATTTTCCAAATCATATGTCACCATTTCATCTATTTGTTTTCGAATGTCTTTTGGCTGGTCTAATTTTCTCAATCTTGTGTTTGTCTGTTTGTTTTTGTTTCTCAAATTTTCTCAATTCCTCTTCTAATTAGTCATATCTTATTCTTCTCATCTTATTAACGTGAGCCATCCTTAAGATCAGATTCCCCCTCGTATTTGCCTTATCCCAAATTATTGTTGATTCTGTTTGTGTTTTTGTAATCTTCAATACAATCCTTAATTTCTATATTTATTTGATTAGTTATTAGTTATTATCTGATATTCATTCTCCATAATGTGTTTTTACACCTGTCATTTTAAGTGTATAGTTAAATAGATTGTATTATGATCCGCTACATCTGCTGTCCCTATAGAGCATTCTTTCACCTTATGTTTGTCTGAGATATTCATCAGAAAATAATCATTTCATTAGTCTATCTGATGAATGAGTATCTGTTAATGTGACAACTTAGTGGCCTTTATTCTACATGTGTTTCCTGAAGCATTGCAACTTGTGATTTGTCTTTTTTAGCTACTCTGCTTCTCTTAATTGTTTTGGGGCACCACCTTGCCATATGAATCACATGGAATATTAATATTACCCAAGAGAAAAAAGGCAGTATCAACAGTAACTAGGTTACAAAAGAGAACTTAAAAACAACATGGGCTTAGATAAATATTTTCCCTGATAGTAAAACCTATCACCATTCTATGAATTCAACATATGTTCTAATTAAAACCACTTTTTCAATGTATCATTAAACAATGTGGCCAAAGATCATTCAAATGAAATGTTCAAACATTGTAAGTTACTAAAAACGCCTCTTTAGATCATAGCAGAGAAGCCTTATGTACTTTCCTCTGTGGTATTCAAGGTGAACTCCCCCACCTAGCTTGGATAATCGTTTTCTGTTTGACACCGGTCGACAGCACCTCATTTACCTCAGCTGCCCAGTCCTCCACACGCATCACCTGAGTCTCCGCTTCGACAAGTTTCTTTGGTTTTCCCATGTCTCTGAGCATTTTCTTTAGCAATTCTGTAATTATTTTGGTATTTAGTTCTTTTTACATGTTATCCTGCTTGAATGTCAAATTTAGTTTGTTGCTGTTATTTACGGATTGTTTACAACTCGTTTCTGTACACTGAAAAATATTCTCTCAGTAGCTATTCTCTCAAATGCCTCAGTAGCTACAATAGGCATTACCAGCTTGACGGCTTGGTTCATCTCTGCTGTCTGATTTTGTGCATAACAACGTGCATGTTATTTCACTTTCACGAATGAGAGTACTTTTTTACTATTTACTTACTTACTAATATCCTGTTTGCTAGGAACCGGCATGTCTCAGGTTGAAGATTCGACCATGAAGGGAGAGTTGATTGAGGAAGGTGGAAAATCCGATGCCTTAAACGAGGCTGATTCTGAGGCAGAGGTGGATGAGGAGCGCCTACATCCCAGATCCGATGATGATGATGAAGATGATGACACGTGAGAATCATCAAAAAACAAAGCAACTTTTAAATTGAAAGATTCTTATATTTTAAATATTCTAGGCAGCCAGTATTCTTAGTGTTGTAGTTAGGAGCTTTGAGCTTTTTGTAAGTGACAACTTACTAACAGCCATTTCATTATTTTATCCACATCGAGTTACTATAATCAGTCTAGATGTTTATATAAAGTCCTCTCCATTCTTTTAAGATCTTGAATTTTTGCAGAGATCCTTTTCCCAAAAGCAGATTTAAGCTCTCTACAATGATTTTCAATTGGATTGCGATCAGGACTGGCCAGTTTAAAACAATACAAAGAAAATATAAATTAATCAATATATAATGTATATTTAATTATATACTGTTGTCCTTGTGTTTCTCAACATACTCTCTTAATCCACTTTTCTCTGTTCTCTAATATTCAGGGCTCCATTGGATTACCACAGATCAGGTACTACTGAAGTGGCACTGGTGTGGTGGTGATGTATTAGTGTGTGTTGTGCTGGTGTGTTTGGATGCTGTTTGAGTGCTGCTGGTGTTTTTAAACACCTCAGTGTCACTGCTGGACTAAAAATAACCAACCAAAAATGCCTCCATTTTTAATCCTATGATGGATTAGAGTATGATGGGCTAATGTCTCTGATATGACATGCAGAGCACTGCTAGCAGCATTGCTGTGTCTGAGCCAATCGTACCAGCAAAGCACACACTGACACATCCAAATACCACCCAAATAGTGCCTGATGTGTGGGGGTTCTGACAATTACAAAACAGCGTAATTGAGAATAAAAAAAGTTTGTGGAGAAGCAGATGGACTATAGTCTTTAATTGTAGAACTACAAAGTGCCTCTATATGGTAAACCGATAAAATCGGTAAGTGTATGTATACAGAAGCAGTTTTATGTTGTGCATGTTGTTATTTATATAACAACAAGTAATATGTGGTAAAAAAAAATTTATGTTGTCATTATTTGATATAACAATGTTTTTTTAATAATGTTTAAAATTGTATTAAAAAGACATTGCGATTTACATATAGCTAACTAAACAGGAGAATGAACCAGTCTCGTGGTTTGTTCAGGAACTTTGAGGAGTCTGAAGATGAGCTTTTGGAGGAGGTAAAAGACTCCATAAGGAACATCTTTACTACAGAGGAGGATGAAGAGCAGAGCATGGAGGACAACAGAAATTCTGAAGGTTGCACAGAGACTTCTACTGAAGGCGTCCTGATTCAGATGAGTCAGAAATCAGAGGAGGGAGATAACAACCCACCCCTGGACTCAGAGGGGCACCAGCATGAGGGAGAATAATGTGCTTTCTGTTTTTGCAAATGCATTAACCAAGTTTATTAAGGATAAGGTATTTGCATTTAAAAGGTGTTGTGTAAAAGGTGATACAAGTACTGATACAGAGACTCTGATCAGCCACTACCATTAAATTGCATGAGGAGTGTATTTTAACTGAAAGCACTGAAACATATTTTCCTTTAACTGCATGCTGTGAATGCCAGTAACATACCTAACTTACTTCTGGGAGATATGAGATAAGCACTTAATGTATTAACACTTTCATTAAATAATGCTAATAACTTCACTTATTTTCAACATCTATTGTACAACCCCAATTATAAAAAAAAGTTGGGACGTTGTGTAAAACATAGATAAAAACAGATTACAATGCAAATCATTTTTAACCTATATTCAATCCAATTAAATTTAATTTGTATAGCTTTTTACAATAGACATTTTCACAAAGCAGCTTTACATTGTTACATAAACATTGTCGCAAATTAGATTCAATTGTCCCTATATTCAATTGAATACACTACAAAGACAAGATATTTAATATTCAAACAGATCAAATGTATTGTTTTTTTGCAAATATTCACTCATTTTGAATTTGATTTGAAACAACAAAAGACTGGGGAAGTTGAGGAATGCTTAAAAACACCTGTTTGGAACATTCCACAGGTGATCAGGTTAATTGGAAACAGGTGAGTGTCATGATTGAGCATAAAGGGGAAAAAACATAAATAAAATAAAACAGATAAAAACAGAATATAATGATTTGCAAATCTTTTTCAACCCATATTTAATTAAATACACTACAAAGTCCTAGAGAATTCTAGGCTCAAAAACAGAATCAAAACTGAGGAAAATATATTTTTTTTATTTAAGTAAATGCATTTTTAAATATTTTCATTGAAGAAATTAAGTTCACCAGACAAAATGTGAAATATTTTGGGAATATGCTGTCTATTTGCAATACTATTTGCATTTTCCATACGCTCTCATCTTTTTCTGAGTCAGAATTTTGGCTGTTGCATCTTAGCTTCTGCTTAACATTCTATGGTATGGTTAATGCCTGAGGGAGTGTATGCGGTGTGCTGTTAAATCAGTGAGTTGGGAAGTAAGCGATTGTGATTGGTGGGGGTTGGTGGTGGGATGGTTGCACTCCTGCAGTACAGTACATATACTGCTCACAAAAATTAGGGGATATTTCTTTAATTTTCAAAATGAATATCCCCTAATTTTTGTGAGCAGTATATTAAGTTTATCACACAAAGCCTACCTGCACATGTAGCAATTGCTGTCTTTAATTGGATGAAATAACATTTAATTTATTTAATTTATTTGTCGTAGATTTATTGACATAATAAAGTTTCAATTTACTTGAAATATTAAAATGCTGCTAATGTGTGTTTCGTTATTCTATACTCGACCCAGTGAAGTACCAAATATTTTACTCCAAATCTTCCCAAATTCCCAAAGACCCCTGCTTTTTGCATACTACTGTTTATGGACTCCTATTATTGGTTAGCATAATAAACAAACTTCTCAACTTTTTTCATTACTATGCAACATTGGATGGAAATGTGGGACTGTGGTGGCCTAGTGGTTAGGGTACTGGACTATGGACCATGGTTCAAATCCCACCTCTGCCGCAGTTGGGTCCCTAAGCAAGGCCCTTAACCCACAGTTGTTTGGATTGTAAGACTATATTAATTGTAAGTAGCTCTGGATAAGAGCGCATGCTAAATGACGTAACTGTAAGGTTGATGTTTTTAATTAAAAGTGCATAATAAAATAAATATTTTCAGTTAAAAATGTTATCGCTCTGGTAATCATGCCAAATCACATTTAGGATATTGAATGTCTTTTCTGGCGTTTTAGCATTTCGCACACAATGCTGTGCAAGCAATTAAAATTCCAAATTTAATTGCAACCCCAAATCAGAACAAGTTGGGGAAGTATGGAAAATTCATTTTTAAAATAAAAGTATTTCCTTCATTTTATTTGACCTTTATTCAATTGCGAACACTGAAATGCAGCAATGGATATTTATTGAGAAATTAAATGAATGAAAGTCATAGTAAATGTAAGAATCACTGTTTATATATGCATTTTTCATACTGTCCCAACTTTATGTGATTTGAGCTTGTACATAAATAATAATAATATGCTAGTTGTACCTAAATGACAGGTACACCAACTGGCACAGATTTGCGAATCAGCACACACAATGTAAGAGTGTCTTTTCACACATTGCCTTTCTTTCAGTGCATATAATCCCTTGAGCGTACCTGGCACGTCACTACTGCGACAACGGCTCTGGCGCTGCTGCCCTCTGGTCACACTAATCTGGAAATAAGGACATGAGAGAGTAAGCTGAGTTCTACCATTCAACCATATACCACATTCCAAACTAGAGATTGTCCAGGTTAACACTACATTGCTTATAATATCAAGGTTATTATCAAGATCCCTGAATCAGTTATGATTAGGTTCAGTCAATACTAAGAATTCCAAATAAAACAGGCAAGTAATACCCACAAACAGTCCAAAATCATTTTAATAGCTACATTATACCTAGCTTCCACACTCAATGTATTTTTTTTCTGATACACTTACTATATACACTGCTCACAAAAATTGGGGGACATTTTAAAATGAATATGAAGCGATTAAAAAAAAAGAAGTATTTGATTTGATTTCAATAAACAAGATCATCAGGAAAGCAAATAAAAGTCATAGAAAGGTCGATTATGCAAATGAGATGCAAACTCAATTATGGTGATTGAGTAGTAAGTGATTTATTCATGGAGGTGAACAGAAACATGTTAAACTGGATGAGAGTTTCACACATTGACTGTTCAGTAATGTGTATGGACTGCCAAAACAAACAGACAGAGATGGGGCATGGACAGGATTGTACAGCAGTTCCTGTGGGATCCCCTTTGGATTCATTTTGGAATATCCCCTAATTTTTTTTAGCAGTGTAGAAGCACTTTGTAGTTGTACAATTACAGACTGCCGACTATTTCTGTACATACTTTGTTCTTCCCCTTTACTCTGAAAAACATTTTCTTCTTCAGAGGTTAAAAAGGCACAAATGAAACAGATGCTTGTTTAATTATATACAAGCTTAGTTATGTTTTGTAATACAATTTATGCATCAGCTCTGCTTCCTGGAAAAAATGGAGCCAGCTGCCGAGAAGTGTATTTTGAGTGTTCTGTTTGTGAAGCAGGTGATTAGAATCATGAGTTGGAGTCTCCAGTTTGTCAACAAATATATGAGAAAATTATTAAAATGTTTAAAAATCCTCAAAGTAAGACCAGAATGCATAATTCAGTCCAAACATTTTTGGATTGTGTTCTGAGACGTTAAGTTAGCTATAAGCATTGTCTCAAAGCAGCTTTAGAATTTTAGATAACCTTATAAATTATAAAATCAATCCCAAATTAAGCAAGCCTAGGGCAACAGTACAAGGAAATACTCCCTAAAACATTATAAATAAGAAGCCTTGGGATGCCTAATACGGGTGAAGACTGGGGGACTGGCCTAGTGGTCAAGGTACTGGACTATGGACCAGAAGGTCCAGAGAGAAATCCCACCTTTGCCAAACTACCACAGTTGGGTCCCTGAACAAGACCCTTAACACACAATTGCTTGGACTGTAAGATTGTATGAATTGTAAGTCGCTCTGGATAAGGGCATCTGCTAAATAACATAAATGTAAATGAATATACTGGTTAATCATGTCACTCCAAAACCATGTGACTCAACACCAACATGAACCCATATATCACTGAAGCTTGACACTTCGAGCACTTAGCCGACACCTTTTACAAAGTAACTTACACAAGCTTACATTATATAATCTGAGCAACTGAGCATTAAAGGCCTTGATCAAGGGCCCAACAATGGCTGATTGGTGGTGCTGGTGTTTTAACACAATCTTGTGGTCTACAATCTAGGACCTTTACCCTGAGCCATCACTGTTCACCACTAAAAACTGCAACATTGACTTAATACAGAACTGCAGATAATTGGTTTATAAAATGGTCTTTTTTATTCAGGTTACATAGCTGTTACATAGGGCATTTAAACATTTTCACAAGGCTCTTGGGGGACTACAATCAACGATTAGCAGAATCACAATAGTGGTCTGAATATTTATCGACACCACTAGAAAAACAAATATCCTTAATATGTGCACAAAGCTGCAGAAGTATTTGGCCAAACCAGGGAGCAGCGTGTATGCAGTATTGGTTCCTATACCAGTGAATACTGAAGAACAGACATGCATCTTCACGATTTGAGTCTATTTTAGAGACTTTTAAGTGGCAGCTTTTGACTCAGGCATGCTTTAATGTACCACAATGATATAAATTTGACTGAGTGTTTGTGGTGTTACTTAAGAGAAACCCTGGGTGAAAGGGTCAGCAGAAAAAAAAAAAAAAAAAAAAAGGGAAAAAAAAGAAAAAAAACCTCACTGGGCTGATTAACGCTTGCTAATTACCTATTAAGCAGCAGCATTTCATTGTGACGGTATTTGAGTGAAGGAGTGTTCAAGCAGACACCAACATGGTCCACAAGAGGTTTCCATCTTTCAGCAAATTAAGAAAATCTGCCTTGCCCGAGACTGCCTTTAATTATTACTGACACATCTAATAGACTTGCAGAGAACAAACGCTAGTCGTGACGGACATCTGACGTTAAGTGAGCCTAATACTTTTCTACAGAAGACACTGACTGCACAAGGCAAGAGGGACAAAACCACAAAAATCAAGGAATGGAGGAGTTATTTTAACTTAACATCATAATCTCAAGCCACATAGTTAAAAAAAAAATATCTGGATGATTGGAATTTCCTTAAGCATGACACATTGGTAATGATCATGAGTTTACATGGCCATAAGTGAAACAATGAAGATGTGTAAAAAGTTTTTTTTTAATTCCTTTTCTTTAATAGGTAGATATAACAAGCAGGGGACATTAGTTCTCTCCTCCTTCTCCCTCATCTGCTGCATTGTCAGAGGTCCATAACTGAAAAAGAAGTTTCCAGATTGTTAATATTTAGAAAAGCAATTACAAATGAACGTCATTATCATCAGTGCCTGTTGTATTATAATTGCACACTGACACTAATGGCAACCATCTAGATATAGAAAGGGAAAGGTCTGGATAAAGATGGTTTCATATTTTGCTAAATAGACTAGTTATTAAGAACCTTGATTCCTTATGATAACACTGGACACAATCTTATGGTATGTACCACGTTATCCAATTTCCCATTATAAACTAACATTCACTAGACTGTAACCTTTGGAACCAGCACAGAATGAGTAGTAAACATTTAAACTACATGAAGAGCGACCCAGCAAGAGCCAGGAGTTTTCTGTAATAAGATTGCAGGGTACAACTGTATATACAGTTGGGAAAAATAGTCCGTCAGCCACTTATTGTGCAAGTTCTCCTACTTAGAAAGATGAGAGAGGTCTGTAATTTTCATCATTGATACACTTCAACTATGAGAAACAAAATGAGAAAATAAAATCCAGGAAATCAAGTTGAAATCAAAACTTTACAAAATCCTACGATGTGATTTCCTGGATTTTATTTCTCATTCTGTCTCTCATAGTTGAAGTGTACCTATAATTAAAAATTACAGACCTCTCTCATCAAGTAGGAGAACTTGCACAATCAGTGGCTGCCTAAATACTGTTTTGCCCCACTGTACACTGACTGACCATTTTATTAGGTACACCTTGCTAGGACAGGGTTACACTTTTGTATTATGAACTGCATTACTCCTTCCTGGTACAGCTTCAGAAAGGTTTCCTCATAGAATCTGGTCTTTTGGACATGACAGCATCTCATAGCTGTAAATTTGCAAATTTGTCAGTTGCACGTCCATCTCTTGTATCTCTTGTACAATCTCTTGCAAATCCACCTCATCCCAAAAGGTACTATACTGAATTGAGATCTGCAGACAGTGGAGTCCATTTGAGTTTAATGACCAAGAATCCAGTTTGAGATTGTGTTTTGTGACAGGCACATTATCCTCCTGGAAGTAGGATCATAACACAAGTACACTGTGGCTATTAAAGGGATGGCAGTGGTCCATGTTTAGGAACAATACAGTGCATCCGGAAAGTATTCACAGCGCTTCACTTTTTCCACATTTTGTTATGTTACAGCCTTATTCCAAATTG
>JAUZSU010195570.1:0-11877 GCA_034780255.1 Parotocinclus maculicauda | reverse complement strand
CTTCCTCTTGCGTCCACAGTTAATCCTGTTGGATGTGGTTCGTCCTTCTTGGTGGTATGCTGACATTACCCTGAATACCGTGGCTCTTGATACATCACAAACCTCACACACTAAAATGATAGGTGTTTCAGTTTCATTGTCTAACCCCTGTATGCTACTAGATTACTCCACCTTAGTAAGGGCTTTATCCTGGTGATGACACCAGTAGAACTGGAGCCTATCCTAGAAATACTGGGCACAAGGCAGGGCATTACATATTAAAAATCCCTAACACCTTCTTAAATGTTTACAGAAGGTGAAACCAGAGTTACGCGTCAACGTGGAGAATTAAACCCAGGTCCCTGGAGCTCGGGAATCAAACTACTTTTTGGCCCACCATGCTACCAAGCTGCATGCATCAAGACTCACATCATTAGTGATCTCAGAGAACGAAGGAATGACTTTGTTTCTTCGCACATAGTTTGGTATCACTCACTTCAGCATCACACTCGGGTAGGAGGTGTGTAACAGTTGTAGTTGTAATAGTTCCTTATAAGTCCTGTGCGATTTGTACTTTCTCACTTTTAACGCTTATGCTGTTATTTTTTCAAACTGTTTATTAAAGCAAGTGTGGAGTTTTGTACATTAACCTTGTGCTTCAATTTCAACTTAAAGCCCATCACAAACCAGAAGCACCTAAGCTGATCTACTTTATGACAGGTAAATGTATTAAGAAAACTTATATAAGCTAACCTCATGGAGCGTGAGATGTTTGCCGTCTTTCCTCTTAGAGTCAAACCTGCCGTAGATGGCACTGTACTTGCGTATCTCCTCCTCTCTTCGAGGGTCGTCGTCACTTAAATCAAAGATATGGCCGATCATTTTGGCCAGCTTCTTGTTTGCCTTAAGCTGCTCCCTGAGCTCAGCTGGGTCGCTTTTAGGCAGCGCTCGGGCCATCCTCTCGACACACTCAGTGACAGCCTGAACAGCTGCGGCGTCCAGCACCTCGAGAGCATCGCGGGGCAGCGGGGATGATGGCGAGCCAATTTCAGGTGAGAGGCTCCGCTCAGCCCAGAAACGTGGCTCGTTTCCAGTTTGCAGAGGTGAGGCAGTGGCTGATGAGCTACCGCTGCCTGCCTCAGCCTTTGGCGGGTCAACTTTGGGTACCTTAACTGGCATGGTGGGGCCGTCTGGCAGCTTATAGACAGGGATGCTGCAAACAGGCAGCGAGGCAAGTGGCTGGTTGAATAGTGCTGGGTTGGTGACCCAGTCACGCAAGGCTTTCTGTAGGCGCCGGACGTGCAGAGGCTTGCTGGCCATGCCTACCAGTGCCATGATCTCGAGAAACTCATCCTCTGCAGCCTCACAAAGCTGCTGCACGTCGTCACCACCCTGCTGGATGAACGCGTCATAGTAGCAGAGCAGGTTGGCACGCTGTAGGATGCGGTAGAGCTGCAACTCGCCAAGTGTCCTGGGCAAAGCCGCCGCCATGACCTGAACAGACAGAAAAAATGCGGTGAGGAGGCTGGAGACAACAGACTGGAATGTACAGAGATAGTGCTCTAATAAGATTAGTTACTGTTCTTTTTTAATATAGGACTCACTAGCTAACAAAGAAATATTATACTTTCAGTGTACACGTTGGTGTACTGTCAAATACACAGTACTGTGCACAAGTCTTAGTACATTGACCACATATAGCATATTGTTGATAGCAGAACACAACAATTTTAAAGTTGGATTTGTCACTCCATAGTGCTCTATTCCACTGATCTTCTTTCATAATCTTTGTAAGCTTAAGCATGGCTTTTTTTTTTTTTTTTACCATTTTCTTCTTCCAAAAAAGTGGTTTCTTTGCTGCTATCTTTTCATAAAGATCCTTCCTGATCAAGCTTCTTCAGACTGTATATGGGTCAACTTAGCATGTCGACAAAGTTGCCAGATGCTACTATTGCTCAAGTAAAAGGGAAAGTTACACTAAATACTTGCCACTGTACCCAAAAGAAGCTCTTTTTATTTATTTTTTTATTTTTTTTTTCCTGTACTGTCTGGGCAATGGTACATCTAATCTAACACAGTACCGTACACAAACAGGTATTTGGGAAGGTAGTCCATTTTTACATTTTCTTTGATAACTTGTCAAGCTAAGTTAAATTAAAGTTCTTTACAAAATAACATATCAAATACCAAACAAAGCAGAATGGGAATGCATCGTTTACAGTGACTCCAATACATGGTTAATAACAACTGAAATTATTCAATTAATCCAAATCAGGGTCAAAGGGGACAATAGCATAGGGTGCAAAACCAATCTTTGCCAGTCCATTGCAGGGCACACACCCACACATACACTAGGATACTTTAAAGATACCAATTGCCTAAAGCAAACCAGAGTACCCAAAGGAAACCCAAGCAGAAATGGCTTGGGCTGGAAATCCAACTTGGGTTTCTGGTGAGACAAACACAGTACACAGTAGGCCAGCCAGCATCAAAAGCACCCCTGTTCTAGTCACTGTAGACGGTGAAATCTGCTTGGCCCAAGCACCACTTGCAGACACAATGGACTGTGTCTGGTGGACTGGTCAGTGGATCCCCTGGTTCTGCAGACTGATGGATTGGTCAGCCCTGTGATGGAGCTTTGTGTCCTCTGGGGATAGGTTACAAAATACAGAAGAGGCTATTTTTTTGTTGAAATCGAGGTGGATCGAGGTTGATCAAACAGAAGTCATGTTATGTTATTAAAACCATAAACTGAATGCAGCAAATGTATAATGTGTTATTTATTTATTTACTTAGGTGAGTAGCAGAGCTGCAGTATTTTGCAGTAGTTGTAGGATTGAGAGAACTGGCTGACTGCAAGTTTCAGTGAACTACAGAGCTGATATCTGAGATTTAACAGATTGAATAATTTATTTTGCATATCTCTAAAGGACAGAATCATTGTATATGCTTCAATACTTTTGGAGTGAAAAAGGTACCTTTTTTTGGCCAGTGAGAAGAAATGTAGTAATATAGTACTTCAGATTGACAGAATTTACACCTAATTTAAGACAGTTATGATGTCAGTTAATGGAAAAGTTTACTGTTATATCACCATACAGCACATCATTTGAAATGCAAAGGTACATACAGTATCTCACAAAAGTGTGTCCTACCCTCATATTTACCCTCATGTAACTATTTTATGGCAATAAAACTGAGTAAAGAAAAAAAGTGTCAATATTTTGTGTGGCCACCATTATTTTACAGCACTGCCTTAACTCTCTTGGTTCATAGAGTTCACTAGAGTTCAATAGAGCTCCCATTGGAATGATGACATGATGAGCTGGTGGATGTTAGAGACCTTGCGCGCTCTCCACAGACGCTCAATAAGGTTTAGGTCTGGAGATATAATGGTACCCCTGTAAACTGTAGCTCCCTACAGACAGCAGCATTCATGCAGCCCCAAACCATGGCATTCTCACCATCGTGCTTGACTGTAGACTAGACACCGTTGTCTTTGTAATCTTGGCCTGGTTGCCACCACACACACTTGACAACATCTGAACTAAAACACACCCAGGGAGCACAAGAACAGGGCGAGCAATCACCAAAAATCACAGACTCACTAGTGGGTTTTCCATTCACCAGGAATAATCGGCGATGTATAATGCTGTGATTGGCAGGTCAGGTCACATGATTTTGTTCCATCTTATCAGACTTAAACCTAAATTAATTTAATTACATTTAGATATGATTTATTAGTCAACCCGATTGAATGTAATCATTTTCTGATAAAATTGTAATGTAGACCTGATTAAGTGGATAAGTGAATGAATGCATGAAGAGGTGGGATGTGTTAAAGGCAGCCTCTGCTTCATGTGAGCTGCCGTGGTGAACCAACACACACATATCAGGATTGGTTAAACTCTATCCTAAAAGATAGAGTTAAATTCCTCCATTCTTGTTTGATTTAATGCCACCCCTAATCGTTTTAGCTTATGTCATCTAAAGTTAATTCATATAACTGTAGTGCATGGAAACATAATTTAATTATTTTCATGACTGAATTAATTTATTTCTACCAAAATGTCATAAATGCGTATATCATTCGCGAAATGTCTGGATATAAACCATCTACTACAGTACTCCTGGCTATTAGTACAAAGGAGATGCATTTCCCATATTGAAATGCAAGCGGTTGGACTATTATAACAAACAAATCAACCACAGTTAGATTAAAATCTACCAATTAAAACAAAGGGTTTTGAACCTGTGATGCGACATCAGCGCTACTATATAAACACATATGGTAGTGCTATTCACTCTAGTTCTCTTTACAAGTTTGTTTGTGCTGTCTCTCCCTATCTGTTATCCATCTTGTTACTTAAAAACCCATTTTTTTTAAACACTATCCCCATCCCAGCCCTAGCCAGTTGCTCACCATGCTGCAACACTACACACGCAACTACACACGCCCTCAGCCACTCACTCACAAAGTGTGTGCTGCTCATAACGGTTTGACTGGCTTGTGCCGGTAGGAGGGGGCTAAATAACGCCAAATTTAACACACCTGTTCCCCATTCACACACGAGACCTAGTAAAACTAACAAGTCACATGATACCAGGGATGAAAAATTGCCAATTGGGCACAATTAGGGGTGTGTTTGCCTGAGGTAATGCTAAGTAAAAACTTTTTATTTGTCGTTACTTAATATCAATAATCCATTCAGGAAGTGTAACTCACTCCTTTCTCTACATGAATCAATTAAATCTGCACTCCATTAGGCCAACAGAGAAAACAAGTTATGCTCTTCTCATTCAGTCTTCAATGAATGTACACATTTTATTTAGAATAATTAAGATTGCAAGTATGTATTCTTTCATCTGCTAACTATATTTAATATATATTATAATATACTGATTCGACAGGCTCCACTCTTCTAAGACTTTATAACATGACTGTGAGGTCAGGAACAGATGTTGGACAATAAGCCCTGACTCATAGTTGACAATTTCATTCATGTCAGAGCTGTCTAATGGAATTAAGGCCAGCGATCTGATCAAGCCAGCCAAGCTCTCCATTATAGTTGGCAAGCCATTATGGACTTTGTTTTTGGAGGGCAGGGCAGATATTTGCACTGACTTGTTGGGAAGGTGGAATTATATGAAAGTGTAATTCTGAGAGTCGCTAAGCTATATACCATTATAAATCAGACTTAATATTGCTCTTTGATGGCCTTTTTAGCAACTGAAGTTCAACTATAATGCAGACCAACAGTCTGTTTTTTTCTGTCTGTTTTTTTTCTGTCAAGATAGGATGCTGAGTGTACATTAATGACAAATAAAATGAATTTTTTTGACTTTAGTAAATGGCTGCAATGAAACAAAGAGTGATAAATTTAAAGGGGTCTAAATAGTTTCTGTACCCACTGTATATGTTCATTATAGAATTGCTACAACAATGATATTTTCTATTTAATGATGTTCTAGTGAAGGTGTAAGCCACATTTTTACAAAACGCAAAGCATCTTGTGGCAAGTCGTTTGACCAAAAGGACGTCAGGCACTGAAGCAAGCTCTGACTCTGTCAATTTGCTTCTTCAAACTGCTCCTTTAAGTCAAGTTAGATTTATTTTTATAGCGCTTTTTTACAAAGCCGCTTTACAGTAATAGTACAGTGTTACAGGTACAGTATTACAGTCTTTTATGGCTAATTGAGCAACTGAGCAAGCCTAAGGTGACAGTGAAGGAGTTGTTAGTAACACTCTAAATGAGCTTTGTAAATTAAGAAAATTCAACTTCCAAATTCATATTTTAACAACAGACATCACTTCAAACAAAACTGATATGAAAAAATGAGTCTATACAACAAATGAGAAGATAGAGGCGACATCCGTAAAGAAAGTCTTACTGAGATGCTTAAGGGGGAGACTCCAATGGAGAACCAATCCTTCCTTGGGTGAGATTGGACAACTAGATTACAATCTTATTAATAGCTAAATAAAAAGAAGAGTGACATAGTTATGTTACTGCTGCATAGCTCTATGGACTTTGGTTTAATCCTTTCCTCTGCATAGTGCTTCATTGCAAAGTTTGGAATGTTCTCCTTGTGTATGCATTTGTGTATTCCTGTCTTGTGTTACCCACTGCTACCCTCACCTTAATTAAATAATTTTTATAGTAATACTATAGTGTGTTAATGTAATGTAACAGCATTGCACTAGTAACTGTGTTTGTTTAGTGAATAGTTTTTGCTGCTACAGCGGAGGATGACAAATATGTGGCGTGAGGCGACTGTACGAGCGCGCCTGTCAGGCTCCTAGGAAGAGTAGGGAGAGTCACATACCACACTCCACCTCTGCAGCAGGCGTAGGTGGACTGGCCCTCACAACAGCACAGGCTGCATTTGTTCCTGCCTGCTGGGATTTAGACTCTTTGCCATCCCAGAATCCCCTTACAAAGAACGGAGAACTTGGGGGCGTGCAGCGATATGTGTTCAGCCTCAGAGGTCGCCAAATTTAATTTAATTTTGTGTTACCCACTTATTTTAGTACGGAGATTAAGGCTTAAATGCTCAGGGCATCAAGTTGTGCTTTGTTGTAGCCATTAGTTCTAATTTTGTTGTTCAATAATCATAGCATTTTAGGGTCTTGATCTCCTATTGTAACATTTTCTAGATCTCTTCTAAATAAAGAGATAAATGAAGAAGTGTGGCTTGCTTATTATTGGGTGTTTGAAAATAGTGTTACTAAGTACTATTAGTAAACAAGATGACGAATCATATCAAGTATGTTTCAGATGCACAGAACATCTCATAAAACAGACTTTTTTCAGTAACCTTTATGATATGAGGTTTTGTTGATTTTCTAAATGAAAACAGCACAGCCCTTACAATGCAGTTAAGTTTACGATTCTTCCAATCATTTATGAATTATTAAATTAAAAAACCATTAGCAATTAAACATGAAATTTGACATCTGTATAAGTGTTTTTTGAAAGGTCTTAGAATGTGTTAAAACATAAAAGGCCGTCATTTTTGTGTATAGACCCTGGGCGTTGTTGTCCAAATTCTTAAGCATTTTTAGTTTTATAGTTAGTTATATTTAGCAAATTTACAGTAATGGTGTAATAAAGTTAGCAGAAATACAACATACTTAGATTCGTACATGCATAGGATGCATTTACAGGTATTCACCATTTAAGATTTACAGAGTTTACACAATTTACACAGTTCTAATGAAGATTCAGAAATGTAATTAAAATCCTTGATTCAAGATATGTAATGCTGAGCCTTGAACATTCAGTGAAGAAGATGCCAGTCTTTATAATGGCTGCAACATTGAAAAACTGATTTAACTGTACAACAGTTTGTGGTATGTTTTTCATAAACGCTTTCTGGTATATTTTATGGATTTGGGGCTGCTGATCATAAAGATCACCTTAATATTTAGCACTATCTTGAAGATATAGCTTATTGTTTTAATTTCCCATCATATCAAGTCCACTTGCATTATGTGTGCATGCCCACAAAGCCATGTAAGACTAGTTAGATTCTGTCAGAAAGGCAATAAAAGTTATTCACAGTTAACAGATGCTGTTTAAACACATATTGATGTACATGTACTGTACTTAACTTTCTGAGGAAGATTTTAGGGAACAGAAATTGCTAATCTGTGTTGTAACAGCTGTTGGTACATTCTGTTGCACCTAAGTCATGTGTACGCTTAAGCTTTAAAGAAGCACCATGAAGGAATGCTTGAACCAAATGTGGAAAACATCACTGATTTGTGCTCTTTATGTCTGATTATCCACATCTGATAAAACAGCCAGAATCTAATGAGCTGGTACATTACATTGAGTTGTCAATAGCTAAAAGCTAAAGCAGCACTACCTGGGCCAGGTTTGATAGGATGGGGTTTGCTGTTACCTGGGACAAATATATTTTTGGAACCATCTTAAAATGTTATTTTCAAACATTTTCTCTTCAGGGTTGTAATATGTTTTGTAGGACGTTTCGTCTCTGTCTTAAACGCTGGTCTCCCAAGAGTTTGGTTTTGTTCAAGACAAGCTTCAGCTTTGTATTTTACTTATACATTTTATTTAAAAACACCCCATACGGCTGAAGTACATGGGTGTTGTTTTGTTTTACAAGTGTTCAATTTTTGGTTGAGTCTCCAACGTCTTACTAGTGAAGTAAATAGTGTGCCAACGTGGTGACACACTGTGGTGTGCTGTTGTCATACTGAGTCTGTGCTATTGTAATAGTGTTCAGTCTGAGCCACCGCCAAGGTTACCAACTTGAGGGATTAGCTTTATTTCAGCGCTGTTTGATTCCTAGTAAAGATTATCATACAAGCAGATTTTAAAACTGCTACACACACTAAAACTCTGTTGAACAATTTAAAATCAAAACTTTATGCTTCTATACCAAAGCAATACATACCTACTCATTACTGTACTAGGATAGTTAAATTATTGCTGTTGTTAGTATTATCATTTTTATTTATTTACATTACTCATATATTTTTATTATTGTTAAAAAATATATTATTGCTGTAATTATATTTGATGTTGCTGATATGAATGCTAATATAGTTATTCTGCAAAAACAAAATGTATCTACAGCTTTTTCTTTTACAAATAAAGTAAACAATACAATAAATACAACAAAACAGAATTATTGCACAGCGGTTAGAGCTCCAGAGATCTGTTCGAGTCCAGGCATCTGACTGTTTGGAGTTTGCTGTGTGGGATGCGTTTTCTCTGTCTTTCCAAACATGTTCTAGGTAAACTGGCATCTCTAAAGCATCACAGTGTGAGTGAATAGAACACCTTAGAGATGCCAGTTTACCTAATGCATGTCTTTTAAATGTGGGAGGAAATTGAGATTGCTTGGGAGAACATGCAAACTCTCTTACAACACATCACCTGATAATCTCATTGTTTGCTGCTTTAGTGCCTTTTTAAAGCATAATTGCTTACAAGCATAAACTGACTGCAACAACAACTAAAATATACCTGGATCTGCACCATTATACAAACTGATTTGGATACTTACCCACTAAAACACAGGTATGTGTACAGGGATGTGGTGTTTATCGCGTTGTGTAAACTGACCTCATCTTAAACACAGCAGGTTAGACCTCTATATAGCACCATTGTCCTAATGCCTGATGACACTGCATTCTGGTTCATTTGTTTGTATAATAAACTTTGCCCACTCTGGGTAATAACTTTTATTTTGGGTTTATGGACAACCCCATAGTGTGTTTATATAAATTTGTTAAACCTGAAAGGTGTAGTGTTACACAATGGCAATGTTCACCCTTCCATACTCACAGGCTATGCAATACACATAAAATAAACCAGCAAATAACATGTGACTGCTATTGAAAACACATATAGTACAACAACTACGACTGGATCACATGTGGTGATCTAAATGTCTTGGCACTGCTACTAGAAATGTAGACTGGATATATACAGTACTGCTGGTTCCATTTTAAATAAAAAAGCCATGCTAAAATTTTACATTATATTAATATGAACCGGCTGCACCTTAACCATTTCATTCCAGGTTAAAAAGGTGTGGTGCATAAAACACTTGACTACACAGCAAAATTATTTCTGCTGCTCTTCATATAAAACTCGATTGGTAAAATATTTTTGTGGAATCACTGCGCAAAGAGGGTGATGGATTTTTCTATTTAAGACAGAGGTTTCCAAAAATAACTGAGGCCATGAGGCAATTGTGTTGGTCTACAAGTCAGACTAGTTGTTAGTTTTAAAGTTCTGGTAATGGAGCCAGAGAAAAAAGCATGGGAGGATTTTAAAGCTGTTACGGAGAATTTTCCTGGGAACAACACGAAGAATGAGCAATAGTTTCACATAAATATTTTGAAATGAGATTAATTTGCTTTCAAGCACTATTTCACAGAACTAATTAAAGCAGTTATTTATTTTATTGCATTTTAAAATTTAGATTCCATTAAATTTGATTCCTACTATGATATAAATATGTAATAAAAATATGATATAAATATGATATTGCAAGTACATGATATACACTACGAAAGGAGATTCTGGTCATATTGCACACCATTAGCAGCAAGCAATGATGGATTTAAACTTGGTGAGAGTTACACCCTACTATATAATTAAACAAAAAAATATAATAACCTATAATTATATAATCCAGTTCTACCAAAACATAAAGCTGATCCTAAAACCTGTCCAAACATTGACATCAATTTGATTTGGAGGGTCAATTTTGATTATATTCTATATTCGATATACTATATACTATAAAGTCACATGAATAGTACTGCAAAAAAATTGGCAGAGATTTCACTACCGTCTCTTAAAAAAGAAAGTCACAGCAAAGGTCTTCCCGCTTTCCCCACAGGAGGAACATTTCTGTATTTACTTAAGGCCCATACACATAATAACTGATAAGATTGGCTCAAATCTTTGGGTGAATCCAGAGGCTAACATGGTATTAGAAAAATGTATTGCAACTACACAGGGCACTAATAGGATGGGGTAATATGATATTATGCATATTAATGCTATGTGATTTTGGCTATAAATAATTTTGCTATATTTTTAGGCCACATCACGATACCCAACATACAGTGCGGGTCAAAAGTCAGAGGGCACATCGTATGCTGCGTCATGGACTTTCCCCATTGTTGAGGTTTCTTTGTCGGTAGCAGTATTTGGACGACCACTACATGGCTTATATGGGGTTCTCGGTATATGGGGTATATTTCTCTATGAGGAATGGGTGTCGGTCGTTGAAGTCTGCTGCTATGATAAGGCAGCTGTGTTTCCTGGACATTAGAATCATTCATTCCATCTTCAGTTTTGAACTTTTTGTGTTGACAACATTTGAACCACAAGAGATACTGCAAATTTCTGAGACAATTCTGGTCTTCTTTGATATGCTACATGACCACCTTCCCATTGGAAAATCTTGCCCTTAATCTAAAACTGCAGCTTTAAAGATGAACATGTTCCAGACATAGCCCAAAAGATAGGTCCTCTCACCCATTACTTGATGGGGTATTAGATATGTAATTTTCTTTTTTGTATAACTTTGTTTGTCACATAAACACTTTAATGCATATAATCAAGGCAGTATGATCATTATAGTAATCCTTATTATATAAAATATGTTTGCAGTACAAAAATATTGGTTGTATTAATCTTTTGTCAGACTCTGAACAAAAAAGGGGCGAAATGCAACTAAGTTAACATTAACCAAACAGTATTTATCCAAACCAGGCAATATCACACACAGGCTTTTAACATCGCTTAAATTAAAATAAATAACGCCATGATGTAGGACTATATACTGTGTACTGGTCAAGTGTCTGTACTATTTAAGACATATTTATATGGTTGTGAAAGGGAGCTAAAGGAGAGAAAAGGAGAAACTAAAGGCCAAAGTGAGGTTTAAAAAATGTAAAGACAGTTTGGATTGATGTTCATGATAAAGTCATTCACTACATCCCATGTTTACAGATATTTAAAATATCTAACATCATGAAACTCTTCAGTGCTTTTACAAGCCCCTTAACACGTAAACATGCTAATGAAAAGTATTCGGAGAAACAGTAAGACAATACAGACTTTTCACATCGATCTTCTAGAATATGTCTAAAAATCTGATAACTTGGTGCAGACAGTGTGTATACATCTGACTCTTCAGTAAAAAAACGAAGACCAAAATTCTAAAGTGTAAAACCTAATTGACACCAATTTAACATAAACATGAATGGACTCTTCAGTTCCTGATCGCTCTCTCTCTTACTCACTCTCTGTCTCTTTCTCTCTTTCTCTCTCTCTCTCTCTCGCTCTCTCTCTCTCTCCCTCTCTCTCTCTCCCTCTCTCTCTCGCCCGCTCACTCTCACCC
>JAUZSU010195559.1:0-11877 GCA_034780255.1 Parotocinclus maculicauda | reverse complement strand
ACCTCTGCCAAGCTGCCACAGTTGGGTCCTTAAGCAAGGCCCTTAACCCACCATTGCTTGAATTGTAAGAATATATCTGTTGTAAGTCGCTCTGGATAAGGGCGTCTGCTAAATGCTGTAAATGTAAATGTTATAGCTGTTGGTAATACATTGCACTCAACTAAAGCATTATATTCGAATTCTTCCTTGATGGTTTTAGTTAATGTTGTAGTGAATGGCAACAAAATAATTATATAGCTGTTACCAACACACATTAAAACATGTTATGAGGTATGCAGTATTATTTCAGCATTTTTAATAAACCCGATAATGTCCATCCGGTTAACAACCATGCCCTTTAAAATAATAATACATTTAATAGGAATATATACATAATAAGAATATATATATAAATACGTGTGTGTGTGCATTTTGACTTTTGAGAGTGCAAGCATAAACTGTTGCACACCTTACAAGCCAGTCTAACGGCAGATCCAGGATCAGTGACAGGAGTTATAGTTTAAGAGCAGTCTGTCATTCTTTGAAAGCTCCCCATCTTACCGGTTGTGTGGTCGCTTGCATGTATAACAGTGTCGACTTTGGACGCGGTGACATTAGGATGATATGAAGATGGGTAGCATTCCATCTTTGATGTATTTACATATAATTTGCACACAGCTTATGGTAATACTTTTTATATTTACATTACAGTAAAATAAAAAAACTGAGTATGGTCATGTCAGGTGAGCGCACATTTCAATCTATGTCCTGTTTCAGAGAACATAATGCAGAAGTTAATCTTAAGCGCATACCTGTACCATATTGCATTATCTCTGGTATACAGATTTTTTATACAGAGTAAAACAGATCAGATTTTATCCTTCTTCTAATAGATATCAAATAAAATTTGAAGGATTGTAACTGAATAGTTGACACATAGATCCAGCTCCCACCCAGAGTAGCTGTAAGACCCAGAGGCTAGCAAGCTGGAGCACAGCCATAAACATAGACTTTTGGCAGCTGAAAACCCTGATGGTCATTAGGGATGCCTGACCAGGACAATTGGACATACAACCTGAACTGAATATGAATCAGCAGCAACGCACTGATTCGTGTGGGACCCCCGGTCACATGATGCATAGCTGAGTTTTAGAAGCATGAAAAGCTAAGAAAAATACGTTTTGTAAGCAGTTTATATATATATATATATATATATATATATATATATAGTCATTTGGCAATTCCCCATCCTAGTCAGCCATTTGTAAATTCATGGTGCTGGCTTGAGGTCACCACGCATTCCATCTGCAAGAGCCCCGATGCTTCATGTTTGTTTAAGAGTGTAAATTCTGTTTCCATCTTCATCCATTAGCTGGAAGAAGTTCACCTCCAGGCTTCCTCTTGAAGCACATCTGAAATATTGATTTAAAAAGGCTTATTTTCAGAAACCAAAGGCTGAAGGCCTAGAGTGGGCTGCATAGGTAGTACCTTTAAAGCCCAGAATAGACAATCTTATACAAAAAGAGGCAGAAACTAGTAAAAGAGCATTTACCAGAAGAAACAATAGTATATAGCCTAGGCTGTTAGAAACTATGTATTGCTATCTAAAGCTGGTTACAGGTTAAAAAACTATACAGCTAAGGTAAGTTTCTGATTGGCTTATGACGTATAAAACTAAATTAATTTCTTAAAAAATATTTTAATACTATTGCAAGTATACCTTGCAAGCCCCACATATATGTTTAGTAGTAAAACCTGATACAAAATAACATAAAATCACATATCTGGCATTCGTTATGTAGTACGTTAAATAATTTCTGTAACCATTCAACTGATAACAAATAAAAGGAAATCTGCCTAAATGTTTGCGTGACAGCCATTAGGAATTTTGACCACTCTAAAAAAAAGTAATTGACATGATAAATGATATATAAATAATGCATTTATATAGGTATGCGATGATGAGCATTTATCAGATTTGTTCTAAATGTCTTAAAAATAATAATACATTGTTTATTATAATAAATACATGATCATATGTCTAGTATAATAATAAGTCTTTATAAGTCTTTACACAAGCTGTGGATCCACAAGTTAAGAGTCTGAGAGCAGCAAAAGTCCATCATTCACTCAGAGCTCACATTCCCGGCTTTTCTGGTTTTTTACCTTTTTGCAAGTTTCTTGTGTGTGTGTATGTATGACTTTTCTCATATTATTTGTAACAAGTATTGTAATTTTATTAGATTGGCCCCCACTACCTGTATTTTTTCTTGCATATTACTATATAAACTGATTCACATTCTCTCACTGAGTCTCTGTTTCATCTGTAAGATCTTCTATACAGTCTATCAATGCATTTTTTAAACAAAAATATCTCTTTTCAATCACTCGTTAATTACTTGTATTGTCAGTGGTATTTCTGACGCATTACATATTGTTTGGACATAGTTCTTATCTGACAATATCCAGTAGCCTGAAGACTAATTGAATATATTAATGTCCAGTCACAGTCCTGTCTCACAGAATCTAAAGCGAACATTAAATGATGCATACCTCTATATCAACCAGCTTACATTATACACACTATGTGCTTCATGAAAAGCTGTATAATGACTAAAGTTTATGTTTGTATTTTTTTTAGTGTATGAGCCAGGTGATGATGGTGATGTCCCCGAGCCAATAACAGAGGAGGAGGGAGGGAATGACTTGGCAAACGAAGAGGATGGCTCTGAGAAGATCAGTGCTAAGATGCCGGAGGACAAAGAAACAGATAATAAAAGCAACTACAGCTTTCAAAATTCTCCTGCAAGTGTCCTGTCCAACCAGGAGCTCGAACTGGAGTCTCGTCTGAGCGATGGCAGTGACAGACTGTCTGACTTTAAGTCATTGTCTCCATCAGACAGCCAGAGAAACAATGAGAAACAGATCTCAAAACCAAAAGATGAGACGTATAGTAGCCTTGAGAAAATGAGGGCCACATATGTGAATTTCCTCTCTGATTCATACTGGACATATCCTGGACTAGAATTTAAGGTCGACAATGTTGGAAGCAAGCCAAACTGTGATAGCACCAATGCAAGCACCAAACGAGAGTTTGACTGGCATCAGGATGCACTGTCCAAAACCTTGCAGCAAACACTGTCTCCGAAACCTGTGTCAAAGCCCAACTTGTTCAGCTCAGTCCACCTGTACAGGCAAAGCAGCAAAGCGTGCGGAACGGTCTTCACTGGTGCTAGTCGCTTCCGCTGCAAAGACTGCAGTGCTGCATATGACACCTTGGTTGAGCTGACAGTACATATGAACAAGAGCGGTCACTACCAGGATGACAACCATAGCAGACAAGGCATTGCCTCCACTTCATCTTCCAAGAGCCGGAAAAGGAACCTGCAGGACATGGAGGGCAAGGAGGATGCACAGAAGGTACTTAAGTGTATGTTTTGCGGCCATTCTTTTGACTCTCTCCAAGATCTTAGTGTCCACATGATTAAGACTAAACATTATCAAAAAGTGCCTTTAAAAGAGCCCATTCCAGTCATCACTCCAAAATTAATTCCACCAACAAAAAAACGTGCGTTTGAATCCACAAGACCTTGTTCCCCTGACTCAACCACTGGAGCCATAGGATACAGCGAAGCTCAGAGATCATCTGGGCTTGCAAATACACCAAACAACCGATATGGATATCAAAATGGTGCTAGCTACACATGGCAGTTTGAAACCTGCAAATCCCAGATACTGAAGTGCATGGAATGTGGAAGCTCCCATGATACTCTTCAGCAGCTTACTACTCATATGATGGTCACTGGGCACTTCATCAAGGTGACAAATTCAGCTTCCAAGAAGGGCAAGCAATTGACTCTTGACCCTTTAGCAATAGAGAAGATGCAAGCACTGGCAGAACCCAATGCAAATGACTTAGAAGGACAGAAGACGTCATCAAATAACGCTGCCTCTGGCGATTTGCAAAAACTTGTGCAAAAGGAAAAGAAATCAGACCAGGATGAAGAGGAGAGAGGTAAAGCTGAGCAGGAAGAGGGTGCGGAAAAGGCCACTGGCGCTACGGCTAAATATCCCTATCTAAGAGAGGAGGATCTGGAGCAAGGAGCCAGTGGAGGGGGCGATATCTTGAAGTCTTTAGCCAACACAGTGGCCACAGCAATTAACAAAGCTCAAACGGGGACACCGAGCTGGAGCGCTTACCCCAGCATACACGCGGCTTACCAGCTATCAGGTGTAATCAAGAATGCCCCTCTTTCCTCATCTCCCCCCATCCAGCTTAAGCAGAATCACAGCCACAGACTGCGGATCATCGCTCCCAAGGGGAAGTTTTATCAGGGACTTGGAGGACTTGAGACTTTCCAGGGACATCACAATCCGGACATCAAAAAGGAGAAGGGTGGTGCATCAGATGACAAAGAGAGCCAGAGCAGTAAGTTTGATCCGGCCGAGAACGATGACAGTGATTGTCACGATGATTCCTCTTCCTCTTCAAAGCTGGATGGAGACTGTGTAAGTGAAGAGAATGACACGATCAAAGGGAAGTTGAGCCCAGCTTTCTCTGACACAGCCAACCTTTCGCCGAGCCCTCCTGCCAGCAATGGGCACAGCAGTTCCTCAGAGCTTGTCAGCGACTCTCAGGAAGTCCTCAGCATAAACCCTCTAAGTGCACTACAGTCTGTCCTGAACAATCATTTGGGAAAGGCAAATAAACCACGAAAAGGTGTTCTGTCTCAGCGTACCCAATCTATATTCTCACAGCTGAAAAGAGATCTTGAGAAACCAGCTTCAGTACTTGGATCATCGGCTGTCGTCAGGTCCGCCGATAACTTCCTGTTCACAAGTAACGACCAGCCGATCGACTTAACGAAAAACAAGCATAATAAACTGGGTTCCTCCCTGTCTTTGCAGTCTTCTACCCCCATGCCTCAGAAACATGCACTGTCTGACATCGCTGACATGGTAAAGGTTCTTCCTAAAGCCACGACGCCAAAGCCCTCAATGCCATCGAGAGTGCCTGCAATGAAATTGGAGTCAGACGTGAGGCGGTTTGAGGACGTGTCCAACGAGGTGTATTCAGTCCACAAGCGTAAAGGTAGGCAGTCTAACTGGAACCCTCAGCACCTGCTCATTCTTCAAGCTCAGTTCGCTAGCAGTCTCTTTCAGACTTCTGAGGGCAAGTATCTTCTCTCTGATCTAGGACCTCAGGAACGGATGCATATCTCCAAGTTCACAGGACTCTCTATGACCACAATTAGCCACTGGCTCGCCAATGTTAAGTACCAGCTTAGAAAAACTGGTGGGACCAAATTTTTGAAGAACATGGACACAGGCCATCCGGTCTTCTACTGCAATGACTGCGCGTCACAGTTCAGAATGCCATCTGCGTTTATCTCTCATCTTGAATCTCATCTTGGTTTTCAGATCAAAGAAATGAGCAAAGTGCCAGTAGAGCACCAGACAAAGGTAGCAGAGCCTGAACTGGCAAAGGCCTTCAATGTTAGAGTGACAGAAGCACTGATGGCAGAGGAAGACATTGACTCAAAATTCAAATGCAAGCTTTGTAGTAGGACATTTGCCAGCAATCACGCAGTCAAGCTTCACTTAAGTAAAACTCACAGCAAATCTCCTGAGAATCATTCACAGTTTGTTGAAATGGACAAGGAGTAATTGGGTTGATTTTTACTACCTGTAGTTTTTGTTGGTAATTAATTGTAATTGCTATGCTTTTATAAAAAAAAATTACGGGTGAAATTATTTTTTTCATAATGTTTCCAGTAGCATTATGTAGTATGCTTGTACATTTAAAATTAATAAACATTTCATTGTCTTAAAAACAGGACACACTGGCTGGATTAGAAGTACATTTAAATACAATAAAAATAATTTAATTAATACTTTGAATTAAGTCTTTGCACTCTGCTCAACTGTGTCACCAGTAATAAAACTGTATTATTGCTCGAAACATAATTGCTGATGTTTGCATGCAAAAGCTCTGGCTATGACTATTTATTTGTATGATATGGCAAGTTTGAACTGTAATCCTTTTAACAACAGTTTGGGTGATGCATTAAATGTAAGCTGAGGACACACCTGAATGGACATTCCAGTGTTCGCTCAGGAGGCCAAACAGATTTAGAAAAACATTTACAGAATTGTACAGTATGTTACTCTGTAAAATATTTGTGTTGCAATGATAGAACAGAAAAGCACTTTAATAAATGTTTAATCACCAGTTTAGGCTCAGATTCGATGTGCGAGATAACAGATTTAGACAAATAAACATGTCTCACATCATTGTATATATAGCGTTGCAGAAAAAGAGTGTCTCATCAGAAGATTGATCATGAGACAGAAAATACTGCACCTTTTATACCAGTACAAATAAAGCATTAACATTTTCGACCTGCCTTCTTGTGTTTATTTTATCCTGACCTTACACCAAATGATTTTTAAGGGTTTTAACAGTCGCAAAGAAATTTACAAAGTTGGATTAGGATTATGAGAGACCTGCTGGAGTTGCCAATCAAGTCATTTGGTGATCAGGATGACTGTCTTATATAAAATATAAGCAACGAAAGCACCTTTTCAGAAGGGGAACAGGGTGAAAAGGCTGAGGTATGATCAAACTCAAAAAGATTGGGATAAAGATCACTGGAGAAGAGCATTATGGTGTGATGAATCCAATAATTCTAAAAAATATATATAATTTTATATATATATATATATATATATATATATATATATTATATATATTTCACCCTGTTCACTTATGAAAAAGTGGTTTATTTGGTTTATTTATTATATTGTATTACATTATATTCTATTATATTATATTATTAGTGTACTTATATATCATGTTTTTGAAATATTATTGACATTGTTTACTCAGACATCATGATGGGAAACAATCTCAAAGGAATCTATTTGTGACCACACAAAATCCTCAGCCTTTACCATAGCATTTTCCATGACTAGAATCTTTTCAGATTCTTTTCAGAGTCTTCTAATGTCAACCCTAAATGACTACATGCTGATTGTAGTCCATAGAACTGTGCTGGGAAGTAAATGATTACATGTTTTAATTTGATGTTTCTCTTCATTTCAGCACAACACAAGTACAGAAATCATTATATAATTTCTCCAACATAAGTATTCCATCATAGGTGTTTATAAGGACAATCAAAAGGACAATTGTACTTTCTGTATTTTGGCCAGCTGTGTGAACATACTAAGGTAGAGATGTGGCTTCGACTAAATGGGCCGTAATTTGGTCAGATCTGAATAAACCAACAGGCCAGCATTTTATACCAATAGCAAACAATTTGTCAGATCACAGACGATAATTACGTATTTTTCTCAGAATGTTGTTTTTTTCCGTAATATCATAGATATGCTAATGAACCTTCATTTCATTATGCTATCAACCGTAGCTATAGTATAACAATTAAAAATATCTCCCTCAGCCTCTCTCATTTCAGAGCTATTAAAGTATAATTACCTTCGAAATGCATAAACATTTTATGCTATTCAATTTTTCCCCTAGTTCTCAATTACTACTGCCTATCATATCTGTTTCATAACGGCTAACTGACATTCGATGGCAAATGGGAGAAAGCATCTGTGCTTCGCTGGTGATTTGAGCATTCTGACACTGACTTGCCCCCCATTGTTGGAAATGAGCAGGCAATCACGCTCGTTCGTCGGGTGACTCTTAATGCAGTTCTGGTGTTCAGCAATAATTCCAGGCCTGCATTTATAATTGCAGGCATAGATCCCACACCTCAGTGCACAGATTAAAGCCATAAATTATTTAGTGCCTTTCCTCACCGATGGATCCGCTATTCCCCTCTGTCAAGACTTTATGCTTCAGAATAGCTATGTCTTTCCAAATGGAGGCCAGAGGATGATTTAAGATAAGGGGGAATAATATGACAAAACAAATGTGATATTCTGCCCATTTGTGTTTCTTAATTAAAACCGAGAGCCTCTGAAGTGGTTTGTCAAACGGAAGTGCGCTGTGACTGCAGCAAGTCAGCGCCGAGTCATTTAGCCTTTGCACTTAATGAGGAAATTTTAAATGACCATGTTAGAAGATAGGCATTTTCTGGCACAAGGGCATTTGAAATGGCTTCTTGAGGTAGCAACTCAATGTCATGAATTCGCATTAGGCCGTTAAAAAGAAAATCCTTTCATCAATGTGCTCAGGGCTAGAAAATTAGCCATTTCTGATATTAATTCAGGCCAATAATTCAAAGTCATTAAAAGATTTATTGCCACATTAGCAGCAAGCTCGAATCGGATGCACAATCACAAGCTAATACAACCCCAACAATTAATTATTTGTGCCCTCTATGTTTGCACAAGAGACAACGAGAGAACAAAAAAGAGGCAAATAAATGAAAGCGCTTAGTACACCATCACTACGCCTTGTAAATATAATAGTTTTCTATGTATTAGCGTTGCTTTCTGAGAACCTAATCTTTCTATCTTAATGGATATCTTTGTGTCTGCATCACTGCTGTAAATAAATAAACACAGACAGAAATCTCCAGCACATGTACATATCTGAACTATCTCAGACATCCTGAGTAGGGGTTGTGTACATATAGATACTGATTTAAACCACACAGAAATACAACATTTTAACTGGATTGGAACCATGCTTACATTTCTAGGGGAAATGTCACAGAGCGGTTAAGTGTCACATATCAAATGAGCAGCAAAATAATAGGGAGAGTATTCAGACAGGGATGTACAAACCGCCTGTTTTTATTAGGACATTTTGATGGTTTTTACATATTACCCAAGACAGATGCAGGAACTGGCCATATTGTTTAGCCTTGACTGTCAATTACATCGAATGTTTTTTTTCCATCGACTGGTGCTCTTATCACAGTGTGTTGAATATTTTCTTCCGAGATAAGATTACAAAACTCCCTGTTGCAAATTTTTTCCTGAACTCAAAAACTTTGAGGAGGAAGAGGCAAATATCACAAGTTGGCCCGTTGAAAGCACTTCAGACACACAGAACGGCGCCGTGAGGCTTTGGGAAATGGTCAGAGGTGGGAAATGTGGGGATTGCAGCTGCAGCCTTGGCAGATGGGCCATGTTTGAACTGTAGGTCAGCGAACTCTTGCTGTGTTTACAGTACGAAGGGGAACGTCTGGAATCTGCTTGAGTCGCCACTGATTCATGTCGCAGTGAGTGGCAGATAACCTGGAGGCTGCTGAAGCCTGACAGCCAAAGCTATTACGGTATCAACATCCCTCTGGTGTGAGCATCAGATGATCAGAGAACCTTATGCAACTTCTCACTGTAATGATATTTGTGCTAACAGTACAGCAGCTTTTTGCTTAGCAAAACGGCATCCCTCTGCTGACTCTAATAATTTGTTACATTTTATAGTTTACTTTCTAATCATTTTTAGTCCCTTTTTCCTTTTATCTTTGCTTATTTGCACTTATGCAACTGAAGTTCCTATTATACAAACCATATGCCTTTTGTAATATACTGTGTTTTAGCACGGTAAGGAATTGTTACTGTTGCATAGCAACAACTCATTGTTAGGCTATTTTCAGTATTAAAGCATACTCAGTATTAAATGTTTTTTATTTTTGTATTTTTTCTGTTTATTTTGTTGTAAAAAATATTTTACAACCCCAATTCCAATTAAGTTGGGACGCTGTGTAAAACATTATTAAAAACAGAGTACGATGATTTGTAAATCTTTTTTAACCTATATTCTCTCATTTTAAATTTGATGCCTGCAACACGTTCAGAAAATTTGGGACAGGGGCAACAAAGGACTGGGAAAGAATGCTCAAAAAACAGCTGTTTGGAACATTCTACAGGTGAGTGTCATGATTGGGTATGAAGAGAGCATCCCTGAGAGGCACAGTTGTTCACAAGCAAGGATGAGGTTCACGAACTTGTGAACAACTACATGAGCAAAATATCCAAAAGGTTAAGAACAATGTTTCTCAACGTGCAATTCAAGCGATCAAGTATCTAATCATGCACCTTGAAGATAATATATGATTTATCCCCCCTTGTGTGCGTATAAACAATTAATACAGTAATTAATACAATAATACTCTACTCTACTCTAACACCGACTGCCCACCATCCCATATTGTCTCTGTATCACCTTGAGAAACTGTTTAAACAGTGTCAATATTGTAAGGAATTATCTTGTGTACCACACAACTCTTGCCATAATAGGTTCCAGCTAAATAGTAAGTATTGCACTCAGTATCACAATCACAGTATTTTGCAGGAACAGCACTGCTGTGTGCGGCAACATGCCACATTCTGGCTTAGTGCTCCTGTAGCTAGGAGCATCTGGAGAGACGCAGGCTGGGGGCAGAGCTCATTGTGGCAGTGGTGATTGTGCTGACGACAGCACAGGGGCCAGGCTGCAGGATTAGAGCCCCCCAAAAGCATGATTTGTTGCTTTCATATTTGCACGATGTCTGCTTCAATCGGAGGCAACGAGCTGCCCCAGGCTACGAACACTGACACATCTGAGAGACACACTGATGAACTGCTGGCAATCAAGTGTAAGTTGTGCTCTATGAACATTTCCACACACGGTTGTGTTCAGCTGTACAATCAGCATGCTTTTATTCATCTTCTGCTTTTCATATGGAATATTAACACTCCAATCAAACTGATCCTAGAGTGCCTTGGGACTTCAAAAGGTATGTGCACTGTAAAAGTGCATTGAACCGAATGCAGGAAGCTACTGGTTGTTGTTGCAGTAGCAAAATCCTGCCTCCAGGTTGCAGCAGTTCCAGATGCTTTTTGGCAGCCAAAAATAAGTCTGTAGCAAGTTGATATTTACACTTACATGTATTTAGTGATAAATTGCAGTTGCAGGATTATAGCAAGTTGCGATTAATCTTGTAGCACTTTTTGTTAAAATTTCCTATTCGGCTCACCCCACAGATTTTTAAGGGCCCTTTTCAGGGGGCTTAGCTGGCCATAATCCACAGTATTCAATGCAAAAGTCTAAGGCCACCATTAGTTTAGATATACTGTGCTATTGTTTTAGTAATGTTAGAATGACCATATATAGTTATTTCTCAGTGTCTTTCTTAAAAATCAACCAAAAATAAAGGAGATTTATAATATAGATGCACAGCTCTGAGATCCCTGGTTTGATCCCGAGGGTGGGCTCCTCTTGTGTGGAGTCTGCCTGTCCTCCCCGTGTCTATGTGTGTTTTCTCTGGGTACTCCAATTTCATCTCACATTCCAAAGACATTTGCACTTACACTTGAGCAATAAGAGCATCTGGCAGCTTCATCAAGCTGCTAAGTTAATGCTTCTACAGTCTGAAGCCTTTTTGACTGGGTAGAAGCCAAGGAAACACCTTTTTTGGAAGGCGAACAGGTTAAAAAGGCTACAATATGTGAGGATTGGAATAATGATCAGTGGAAAAAAATATTATGTAGTGACAAAACTAAGTTTGAAATATTTTGCTCCAATCGTTAACATTATGCATTTACAATCATCATTGCTAAAATAACTTATATAAAAATAACTTACCTATTGGCATCCTAAGATTTTTGTACAGTGCTGTTAGTCTAAATGAAGATCTGTGTGTATTTGGGCGCATCATTTTTCTCCTGAAAGATTATTGGCACCTCTAAATGTTCTTAGAGATCGAACTGAATCGGACAAAACTGAATTTTGATTAATTTATCATATTGATCAGCTCATAGGAACTTTCATGCAGTATACAGTGCATCCGGAAAGTATTCACAGCGCCTTCACTTTTTCCACATTTTGTTACGTTACAGCCTTATTCCAAATTGTATCAAATTAATCTCTTTCCTCAAAATTCTACACAAAATACCCCATTATGACCATGTGAAAAAAGTTTTCTTGAGAGTTTT
>JAUZSU010195548.1:0-11878 GCA_034780255.1 Parotocinclus maculicauda | reverse complement strand
GGTATTCATTTAGATCCTGCCACTGACAGGAACCTATAAATGGGCCATACTGGGAGTCACTGGGGTATTCATTTAGACCCTGCCACTGACAGAATCCTATAAATGGGCCATACTGGGAGTCACTGGGGTATTCATTTAGATCCTGCCACTGACAGGAACCTATAAATGGGCCATACTGGGAGTCACTGGGGTATTCATTTAGATCCTGCCACTAACACAAACCTATAAATGGACCATACTGGGGGTCACTGGGATATTCATCTAGACCCTGCCACTGGTTTGTCTATGGAGAACCCAGAAATATGTGCTCTACATCAGTTGCCCCCGAAGTAGGGGTGCGCCCCCTAAGGGGGTCCCGAGTTATTGCAGTGGGGGAGCAGCAAGGCAAATTAATGTTGTTACCCAGTAAAGATTTAAGATAGTGACATAATGAATGTCCAACAGGCATTATTTCCTACAACAATTCTGAAGCTCACACAACATTAAATACGTGGTGCATCCCATCATGCCACCTTTTTAAACACTTAACATTTTGGTACTGGGATTCTAGCAGCTATGTCAGCACTAAATGCTTTGTGAAGAACTTTTAACTGATATCAAATGTAAATCTTTCAGTTAGGATTAACACCCATTTTAAACCACTTCCCGATTGGAAGCAATTTTTGCCTTCAAGAGTTTGGCAATCCTGTCCCATGAATCATAAGGTGGTAATTTAGTGCTATTTTAAAGCAATTTACCTTGTGCTTTTCTTTAGTGGTTTGCACACTGCTATATAAAGTACAACAATCAGTACAACATCTGATATACAATCAATATCTCAGACTTACTAGACAGTAGCAGTGACACAACTCCCCATCAAACAACAACAAGCCAATAAATACACACACCACCATTGGAAATACCATACAAAATACTCCACAACTGGGACTACGGAGGACGGAATAAAAGCGCATCAGTTTTCTCAATCGTGAGGAGCTCAGGAGCGTCACAGGAACCCTGCATACCCGTTTTCACAGGAACACGATATTCATAAGGCACACGAGTAGTACCTTTGAACGTGCCAGTGTGTCCTTTATCAGGGTTAAGTTGCGAACTGAAAACTACATCCATCGAACCCTTATCAGGCATGGCCACCTGGCCTTCTCTTACCCATACAGCCCATGTTTGCTGGGTGTGGCAGGCGCACAGAGCACGAGGAGCCATAATGCATACAACGCCCGGCTGCCGTCAGTCCACAGGAAACTCGGTCTCTGACGCTGTGCCGGGGTGCCCCGTGGGGTGATTGTCTTTCATCAGCTGCAGAGAGACGCAGCTCAGCCAACTACGGCTTGTGGGCATCTCACCAACAATTTCCCAGCTGTCAGTCTCTTCGCAGTACCGCTCGATGGTGTCATGGTACCTGCGGAGAAAACAGCATGTACGTAATTTACCTGCTCTTTAACGTCCATCAGTCCAACAAGGTTTTTCATTCTAACCAATTTAAAGAAATCAATATAAGATATTATTCTGTCTTCTAATGCTGGACGTTGCAGCTGGTCGCCAATAAGCCATAAGTCTGTCACTAACTCAAAAGATCACTACCATACCATACCTCATTAGCTCTTATCTGGATTGGCGACTGTTCTAACTCGGTTGATGTGTTTAGACACTTTTTTGTGTAAGTGACGCATGTTTGTGCATAAACAAAACTTCAAATTGTGTTTGTACCTGCCTATACTATTGTAAGCAGTACTCCTTTTGTTTGACCCTCCCCCAACCTGTATACTCTCCCTAACCTATAACTATATACAGTGGTGTGAAAAAGTGTTTGCCCCCTTCCACATTTTCTGTTTTTTTTTTTGTTTTTTTTACATGTTTGTCACACTTAAGTGTTTCCTGTGCTCTCCGGAAGAATTTATGCTTTTATCAAAAGTCAGGAAATCCGAAAAGTTGTGTTGACAAGCGCAAAACCAGCGCCAGGTGAACACGCCCACCACTTTCTTTCCCACAACGAAGCACCCAGTAGCCAGCAGCGTGGTTATTTAATGCAGTGTCCGGCAACACGTGCAAGGAATTCCATCAGAACACTTTAGTCAGTGAACTGTGTATCTTGTCTCCCCTGCCAAAATTCCACCGTGGGACTTGACGTTAGCTAAAAAAAATGGTTTCCTGGATAAGATCAAGTAACAAACATCAAACACTAGTCAGCGTTGGTTGGTGTAAATTACCGGCTTGGCAAAGACGACAATCGCGCGCTTGAATAAACAAAGTTGGTAAGCAACAGTAGTTCTTGTTTGTACGTTCGCTATACGTGTAAATCATACAATAAAGGTTTAATAAACATTTAATATGTTACATAGCACGTCCCGTCTTGTAACATAGGGCATGTTTGTTAAATCGGACCAGCCGGTTATTAGGACCAAAATGATCGTGTTCTGATTACCCGGAATCGACTGTATATAAGCCCTGTTTGCTGCTGCCAATGTTGAACAATAAACACGGGCTGAACTTTGGCATGCCTGGAAGACAAGATTACAGCTTGCATATGCTGTTTCTTGTAAAAGCAATTAAATGAAATGAATATTTTGCATTATACAGGTATCAATCACTATTGTGACCTTTAGTATATTTAAGGATTTACTAAAAACGATAAATGCATTTAGTGAAAATGTATATTAATTACCTGTATGGATTTGTTATGCTTTCTATAGAAAAAAAATTGGGGGGCCAAATACAAACACAATAATGTGATGATCATGACTTTTGTGATCCAATTGGTGCGATTCACTGGATTTAAACATTTTATTACTTTGACACCACTATCGTATTGAGAATGGCTAAAATAAAAGAGGTTACTAATTAGAAGGATGATCTCAATCTATTGGGCTACATAGTGTATATATACTGTGCTCACTCACCATGCTGTTCTGTTTATTCTCACTTTTTCTCTCTCCATGCTCAGATGTTTCTGTGTGGACTGTTTGGATCTATTGGTGGGTGCCGGAGCATCAAACAGTGCAAGGGATTTGGACCCATGGCTCTGTTACATGTGCCAGCCAATGCAGCAGTACGGGGTCCTGAAGAGACGGCATGACTGGAGCCTCAAACTGCAGGAGTTTTTTGTCAATGACAAAGGACAGGAGTTTGTAAGTCACAAAATGTGCATAATAGGACATTCTTTTTATAACGCGCTTTCTCACGGGGGGAAAAAAGCTTCACAGCGATTAAAGCCCTTAAGTTACTTGATGTTTTTAGTTTTGGTTCTGAGGATTTTACTGAAAACACTTTACAATAAGGGTCACAAAGGAGCCCTCATAATTATTATTGAGTTAATTAGTCAGTAATTATCTATATCTTAATAGATTAGTTGGACATAATATTACCCCTGAATAAGTAAGTACTTAATAACTAACCACCCTATGAACTGAGATTTTACTTTATTATTATTTAACAGCTTGTGCATGTGCCCTGAATAGTCAGTCAGACCTGGATAAAGCAAAAATGATGAAAAAATGAACAACATGGAGTGCCCTGTTATGCTTGCATATTTTTCATTTGGATGTCATCTACACTGCTCACAAGAATTAGGCAATATTTCAAAATGAAATCTCTCCATATGAAATGTTTTGTGAAAATGTAATTATGTATTTAATTGTATTGCTTTTATGTGTGCAGGAAAGTCCCAAAATTTACCCAGCAGTCCCAGCGGAGCAAAGGCGTCCAATTAGAGTTCTGTCGCTGTTTGATGGCATAGCAACAGGCAAGTGTTTTTAATTGACAAGTGCATGCATTTACATAAAAAAAGAGAAATAGGCCAGAGAACAGACCACATTTCTGATATGGCAAGAACAGCAGCTTTTACTCACCAATCAAGGCACTGACAGATGTATATGGGGAAAATAGCATATTCCTCCATACAAACCAATTCTCCCAGTGACGCGGTCGATGGCCATGAGGCATTTTACAGATATGCGCCATCATCTGTTTGGTTTAGAGCAATGTGTAACTTGCTGGTCGTGTGCTCGCTTGCTCGTTAGCTTATATTTAGACTAGAGCCAGTTCTAACTTGGTTGATGTGTTTAGAGACATTTTGTGCTAGTTACTCATATTTGTGTGTATCACTACTTATTTGTACCAAGTTATAAATGCTGATCGTAAGGGTATGTGCCTGTCTTATTGCAAGTAGTACTTGTTACGGTATTGGGTAGGACCCAAAGATGCGGGGTATAATAAAAATGGGGAAATAATATAGAAAAAAACTCAAACGGTGAAAAGGCGGAGCAAAAGCTCCCAAACATATGAAAAGCAAGGTGAAAAAGGCGCGCCGTTGTGTTGCCTTCCGGAGTGGGAGCAACGTGCGAACAGATCGCGATAGACGCCGTAGCGCAAAAGGGCGAACGTGCAATAAGCACGACAAAGCGCTGATTTGGGACGTCTCTCAAGACAAATGGGAGCGCGCAGCCAGTGAGTGTGAGACTCAATAGTGACCGCGGACGGCGAGAGCGTGAGCTCAGGCATGCGTGGAGCGCACGAGCACGGAAAGGGAAACCCTCGATGTGTCCCTAAAATACTAGATACATCGGGGGTTTCCCCCGTACGCGTCCGTCGGCACTATAAGCCCCGGGACGTAACCAACTGACCATACTGACCGAGCGAACGTCCGTCGTGTTGTGTGCGCGTATGCGCGTGAGCACCGGTGGTCGGGTGAGTGGATGGTGTGTGACGACCTGGCCACGAACAACGCAATCAATGTCAATCAATTGTCAATCAATTCGTTCTTGCCTTCTGTTAAAAGTATCAGGACCATCATACCATCCTTTAAAGTAAATCGCCTTTACCCTAGACAGTGTCATAACAGTACATTATGTATTTTCTTGTAAGTATTGTGAATTTCTATCAGTTTCATATATGGTGCAATTTGTTATGCTGTGTAGATGGTAGCGTTCCACTCGTCTTTTTGTCTTTAAATGTCTGAAACATTTATGCATGATTTTGCATAGTTTTCTTGTGAAAGTACCTTTTGTTTATACATTACAGTAGCATAAAACTATAAGACTATGGCAGTAGAGACAAAACGCAATGCAGTCCTTAAACTGTGCCTACCTGTAGGCTTTCATTGGTCCGTCGCCCCTCCTACATGGTGGGCATGCACATGGCAGGGACTGACAAGAGACTGGGAAACTAGGCAGGATCTGGGTAGATTGGGGAAAACAAAGTGGGATAAAACAGAAGAGAAGAGATCTCTTAATGTTTGTTGTTTGTTCTTTGTATTGTAGGCTATCTGGTTCTGAAGGATTTGGGCTTTAAGATTGACGCGTACATCGCTTCGGAGGTGTGCGAGGACTCCATCTCTGTTGGAGTCGTCCGACATGAAGGAAAAATTCAATATGTGCACGATGTTCGAAATATCACCCGGAAAAACGTAAGTGGGAAAAGGGAGAAATCAAGATGCCTTTGGCAATGTGCTCAGTCAGCTGTGTTCAGCTGCTGTCAATCTAGACCAGTCATCGACATTTTGGTTCAGATTATTAATGAAAGCTTAGCACACACCTGGCCCCTAACTTATTATTTGCTTTGTTGTGAGCTGCGTGTCCCAACAGCTCTTGATAAGAGTACTCAGTGCACCAGAGAGGAGCCTGGCTTTGTTGTCCCTCCTCCCCTGTCACTTTCTCATTTTTTCTACCTTCCACACACACACACACACACACACACACTGCTCCCTCATGTATAATCGCTGCCCCACAAAGCAGTATCAGATCCCCCTTTTCTCTTTTCATCCATTCATGGATCTGCTCACTCCTCCATTGTCATTCCTTGAGCTGGATTTCTGGTGAGAAGGAAGAGAGGGATAAGGACAATAAAAAGGGCATAGGCGACAGGAAGAGGAGGCCATGAGCCTGGAGCTGAAGCTGTAGCTGTAAAAGGAGGCTGAATAGAATATACCCTCATGCACCCCCACAGATCAGGTGCTATTTGGTTGGAGGATCATTCTCAACACTGCACTGACACTGATGTGTTTGTGGTGCGTTAGGGTGTGTTGTGCTGGTATGAGTGGATCAGACACAACAGTGTTGCAGGAGTTTTTAAACACCTCAGTGTCATTGCTGGACTGAAAATAGTCCATCAGTCAGAAATCTCCAGCCACTAGCATCCTATAGGCAGCATCCAATGATGAAGGATTAGAAGAGATGATGACTAACATAAACTGTGCATCAACAGATGAGCTACTGGTTCTGTCTGGACATTTACAAGGAGGAGCAACATGGTATATCTAATAGAGTGTTTACAAACTCCAGCAGCACTGCTGTGTCGAAACAGAAAGTACCAGCATAACACACCACCACCACATCAGTGCTGGTCCTGTGAGGGTCTAACAATGGGTCTAATAAGTATGCAGAGAAACAGATGGACTACAGTCTGTAATTGTAGAACTGCAAAGTGATTTTATATGGAAAGTGGAACTGATAAGTTGTACACAACGAGTGCACAACCAAAGAAATGTGTTTAATAAAGTGATTGGTGAGTGTACGTGGCGGTGTGAGGGTACTTTCTACAAGTACTAATGTACTTAACATTGTAAGCTGTGGGCAGGAGTTCCCTTACAGGAAGAGAGTTTCTGTTGTTTTCTGACGTTTCTGTGCTTGTTACTACATGACTAATACCGGTAAATAATAAAGCTTTTAGAACATGTTGAGTTTAAATGGAGTTTGTGGTTTGTTTTTATTTTTACTGTGATGGTCTTTTATCAGCTATCAATAGTTGGAAATGTAAGCTTAGGATGGAGAGCTGGTAGAAAGTGGATAAGAGTGGAATGCCATCTTTTTTTTTGTTGTTGTTAAATCTCTTTATTGCTTTTTCAGACCTTTTGCAACAAGCATAAAGAACAAACAGCATTAGAAACATAAAAAATAAAAAAGTACAAAAATAACCTATACATACACAAAATACACTTTTAAACAAAAGATATAGCAGCAAATTTTAGGACTTCTTATATCACACTGATATATACAGTAGTGAGAGAGGTACTAATGGTCAACCAACACAAGGCAATCAATTGTTTAATTACCTATCTTGTTTACAAATACAGTCCTATTAGTGACAGTTGAAATAAAAAATAAGTAATAAAAATAAATAAATAAATAAAATAAGAAGGAAGAGGAAAAAGAAAGAAAAGGAGAGAGAAGGTAAGAGAAAGGGACACATTTCAGGGAGTGGTATTACTCGAGTCCTCCGCGGGAAGTCGTGAGAGAGATTTAAAAAAAGTTATAAAGGGTGACCAACACCTGTAAAAGTTGTCTATAGAACCTCTCAGTCCAAATTTTATTTTTTCGAGGTGTAAGAAGAACATGACATCTTTAAGCCAAAGCAAATAAGACGGCGGGAAATCAGACTTCCAGCTTATTGGAATGCCATCTTTAACACTACTTGTCTCTGTTATCTTCTGTCCTATATACATAGATTGCTGAGTGGGGTCCATTCGACCTGGTGATTGGTGGAAGCCCATGTAATGATCTCTCAATAGTCAACCCAGCAAGGAAGGGCCTTTATGGTAAGACCATGATCTATCTGTAATCTGTTTCTGTCTGTAATATGAACTACTCCATGTTTTAAATAGGTAAGGAGTGGTTTTATACATTCACTGACATATAGAGTGCCAAATGTCTGAGGCCACCAGTGAAATACTTCTTAAGTGTATTGTTTATGTGGACTCATACTACAGCAGGATAATCATCCAGCAAATACCTTAAAGCTTTACAGCAAGTACTTGAAGTGAAAATAATTTACGGGGGCACCAGATGACAGAGAAACCAAGAATTCATTCAAATCATTGGATGATTTTTGGATCAATAGATTTGTAGGGCAAGAAGGAAATTCTACATACGCATACTCACTGGTAGCAAATATAAAAAGGTTTGGGGTTTTGTTTGTTTCTTTGTTTGTTTTTAAATAAAGTTTAGCTGCGATTAGCATTTTGCTAATGATGCTAGGGCATGTTACCCAGGTAACCAGTCCAGCGATTGAGTGTATTAAATCTTTATCGCCCTTTTACCTGTTTTCATCACCGTTCTAACTCCGATAGTAAATGTAGAGTTTTCTGTTTGGTTAAAACCCATATTACGTGTCGTCCTTGGTTCTAGTTTCTATGTGTTAAATAAAGTCTTTTATTTTCGTCCGTTTCATTTCAAGGAAATGCCTTATGTAGGCGAATCTATGGCTTATCGCATGGTTGCTATGCTTTTTGTTATTTTATAAATCATGTTTGTATTACATTGGTATATAATGTATAGTGTACCTGACCACAAAATGCAAAAGAGGTGGCTGGTTCAAATCCCCCGTAAAGCAGCGTGTAACCGTGAAAACGACTCCATAACACTTCTTCTACCGTTTTACATTTCGGTCCGTGTAACAGTGCCATCTCTAGGTTATTAGCAGTAATGCATCAGCAAAAAAATAGATATCCGAATAGCAAAATTACATCCAAGTACACAAATATTTGAATTCAGCCCTGCTGTGCTTAGTTATCTCCGGTGGTTCTGTTCTTTAGGGAACAATTTCTTGGATGGTTTAGATTCCTGAAATTTCACGAGACACTCAATATTACCTTAAGCCATCTGTTGAACTGGAAGCTGTTGTCCTTTGCTTTTGTGAAGTAACACCTTACTTACAAGCTCTGTGATGTTTTTGGATGTGGCTATGTTCTGTTTGTTCAAAGTCTTGACACATGGACCCAATTGTTTTGTGACTTGTGTCTCAGTCGTGTGGAGAAACTTCGATCTGTGCCTTTTACCCCAAGTCTAAGCAAAACAAGTGTTATCTTTGGATCTGAAAAATACCATGCGCTCGCATGAAAAACGTTTTTAAAAAGGTCAAAATAGTCCCAGACGTTTGAGGCTCATTTGAAGTTCTCAGACAAAACAAAAACAGAACTGTATGAAGACAGCTCATGTAGTAATATACTTAACACGCTTGTACTGATTATTAAATGCACTGAAGTTTACAGTGGACAGCTAGTGGAGCGGTAAAGATGTTTTACGTCAAGTGGTACGGTGTGACTGCACGCTGATGCTCATGTGAAATGACTGGAGGTCTTTGGAGATCTTTAGATGGGGAACTTCCGTCAGGGAAAAGAGCAATGTGCAAAAGTTGGTTGATGGAAAAAAGAGGGAGGAAGAGTGAGAGCAACCCCTCAATCAAGTCTCAACAAGCCTGGTCTTCCCTTGCTTCCTCTGAGATGAAGCCCTTTAAATTGAAAGGTCTCGTTTTACTCCAGGACGGCTGCCATGGGCCAGAAAAAGGTCATGTCCTGTTTTCAATACACCAGACTCGTAGCGAGGAAAGACAGATGCATGTAATATTGCGTTGATTTATGAGGATCCTTTCAGCTTGGTTTCTCTGTCCAGGCTGGATGTTTTTTGTTGATTTATTGTGTTTATGAATTCTGTGGATTATGAAATGCATTTGTTTTTGCATTAGTTCAAAATCAGGCAACTTTTACAAAAATTGAGATTTACTCTGCTGTACCTCGTATTGTGCCTCCGGGATGCAGTTTGCTTACCTTAGTTTTGCCATTAAGCATCTTGCGTTGCTTGTAATATCACCTTATTTATAGTGATCGCTAAATTAATTAGACTCAATAATTGTTGTGGTTAAATTATCGTCATGGTGTTCATCAGTCTGGCAGGAAATATGCTTGTTCCGTGCAATAAATGTGCCAATGTTCCAGTGAAAGCAGAGAGGTTGGGCCAACCAGCTTGAAGGTATTGTAGAATCCCAGATATTTACACAGTGATGACCTCCACAACAGCTGAATCACAGCAAACCATTTTATTAGGCAGGAAATTTGATATACATGGGGTGGTACCTTAAGGCCGGATGGTGTTGGACGCACAGCAATTTCTTATAACCTTTTGAACTCCTCTTTACCATGCCAGCAGTGCCAGTTCTTGTGGATGAGGCTGTGACCAAAGAATTTGTCACCATTTTATAAAAGCTTTAAACCACAAGGCTGTGGTACACCGTGATTTTATCAGAGGCTTCACGTCATTTCTAGCAACTCCCTTACCTGTGATAACCTCATGATCTACTACTTTAATATAATTCACTGTGAAGTTATGTGTAATACTTCTGTTTGAATGTGCTATTAAAAATGATATAATATAGTAACATATAAGTCGTATATTAATCTATGTTGCTGAAATGCCAAAATTGACGTTAAATAAACAAGCAAACAAACTAATAGTAAACGAGGCTCTGTTTTTCTTTGCACTTTGACTTTTTTTAATATAACAGTTATTGCCAGACAACTGTATCACAATCTCTCTATTGATAATACTACAAAAATGTAAGAGTAGTGCATATGGTAGCAACAACTTTTTGTTTTTAATCTTAGTCCCAGTTAAATTTCATTAGGTTTTAATACAAAGTTTTTTTTTATCTCATAAACACCTCGACCCTGAATCTCTTTCTCACCCTTTTTTGCATATCCAGCTGAGGAGTGCGTATCAGCCAATGATGATTATTTCCAAATGGCCTTAATCACTACTATAGACCCCAAATGTCTCTTTTTATGACACAGTTTTATGCAGTGCATTTAAGTTTGGATTCTTTTTTTTTCTTCTTTTTTCCCCCCAAATATTTGTCCAAAAACTAAAGGTGGCATTTCACACATGGTATCTCATAGGTCATATGTAGCTTAGGGTTAACATATATGGATTACATGATTACATCCAGGCTGTAAGCCAAAACCCACTTGTCTGATCAGACTATTTTAAGAAAACAGGGTTAGATCCATATGTGATGTTTAACTGGTTAAACTGTATAAATATATTTTTTGAGACTAATGGTGGCTATTGAGAAAGGTTTTATGATTTGAAGCTTATGTTTTATATTTCTTCTTACGCTGCTGGACTAGGTGCCATTTATCTGAGATGCCATTTGTCACGATCTATTATTTCCTCATTGTACAAGCCGCGTGCTTTTTAAAGCGTTCGCTTTTGTTCACACAATAAGAAACACACAAGCGCAAGGAACCTGTAGGTAAAATGTCAAGCTGTTAATTGTTGCATCGTCTGTGCAGACCAGATACTGAAAACGGGCATCCTTCCTCTCTCAGCTTGCTACTGCACTCATGTCTGTGTTGAACTTCTAATCACCCACCATCACCACATGCTTTCCACTTCCTCCACACATGTGAACATGCCTACTCCCACACTTTGGTCATTTCGGTCTGTTTCTTTGCTGTGAATCAAAACTTGAATCTTTACTGCAGTTTACCTTGTATTTAATTAGCAGAAACAAATTTAATGTGGAATTCATCAGAGGCAAAGTGCTAACATTACAGCTGCTCCGAGTCTCTTAAATCAGCCTTTTGTCTCTTATTAGTTTCGTCTGAGAACCGAGAACTGATTTTCTACATTTACAGTTTTGCCACTCCATGCATCACACGGTTTTGCTCTTTTTTTCACACTTGCACTTTTTGCTTCCGTGTCTTTTATAATTTAAGTCCTGACTTGCTGGGTACTAAACCATGAAGCAGTGTTAATTTTATCTGCCCCCACAGGAAACCAAATCCACTGAAATTTTAACCAGCTTTACAAATGCTACTCTTTAATTTATAGAATGGCCTCGTTTGCAGAGTAGAAAGCTTTTCATACGTAATGCAATGCTTAGCTGCCTCGTTGGTGCGTAATTTCCTTTACACCATGTATGGACAGTTTCCTCTCAGAGCACGGTGCCTGATTTGCTAAGAAAGTAAGTCATTGTTGGAGAATAGGGAACCGGGAAAGGGGATCGTTTCCACGTGCTGCATCACAAACCCCTGCCGAGCCCTTGCACTCGGTCACTTTTAGAGCAGGTTTCTAAATTCCTCCGCGACTCTGACTACTATAAACAAACCATA
>JAUZSU010195547.1:0-20936 GCA_034780255.1 Parotocinclus maculicauda | reverse complement strand
CTCTCTCTCTCTCTCTCTCACACACACACACACACACACACACAGACACTCACAGACACACACACACACACACACACACACACACACACACACACACACACACACACACACACACACGCACAAACACTAAGGGCACTGGAAACACCAGTTAAATTAACACACATCTTTGGAAGGAAACCAGTGTACCCAGGGAAAACCCACATAAGCTTGAGGACTGCAGTCCACACAGTCGGATCCTATGGTCGGGATTGAACCAGGAATCTCGGACCTGTGAGATCACAGCATCATCATGCCAAATTATCTGGAGAACTGGTGATGCTAAAATACGACCATCTCATGCAAATCTCCAACACTATTCCAGTGTAACGATGTGGTTTAGAGGAAAATATAGATTTGCATTCATGTAGGTTCACTTCTTAATTGTGCAGTTGATTGTTTAAGGTTTTCTTTTATAACCATTTTCTGGTATATAAAAATCAACATGTAATTTCATTTTATTTACTGCAATTTTCTGAATCCTCAGGATAATGAAGCACTTGGCATATCTAACTCATGCATCACTTCATATTTACACACTAAACATTATGAATTTCAGGGACATCAAGTTGTGTGTTTCCATTGCCATAGCAGTGAGAGCCTCCACCACCTGTCGCCACTAGGGGATTCAAACCCTGGTCCTCAGGAGCTACTGTTTCTAGCATCTCACCATTGAACCACATACACTGCTCACTCCTTATACAAAAAGGAAATAATATATGATTGCTTATAAGTTCCCTAAAGACTCACTGAATGAAAGTGAAATATACTGCTGACAAAAATTATTTTGAAATCTCCCCTAATGGAATACCCCCTAATTTGTGTGAGCTTCTGAGTAAGCATTTTGTATTTTATTTGGATTAGTGTACTTCAGTACAAGCTTTAAGTTGTGTCATATTCTCATTGCAAGATTAAGCTAATTAAATGCAAATATGATTTCTGTTTGTGAAGGCTGCCCTTGGCAGCCTAATTGTAAAGAATATGTAAGAAGCACAGGGTGTTTTCAATGAATCAGTACACGTTTAATGAAAAAGAGTGGAGCCCTTTTTTGTTAGACAGCAAAGGCCATGAGTTCAGCTTATTTTAATAAACATTAACATTCAAAGCAATTGTGGTGAAAATGGGCAAACTGTAAAGATAAAAAGAGAGAGAGAAAGCTCAAGGTCAGTTCCATTAGGTGCACTGGATGAATCAGCCCATCTTTTGTGCCTTTTAAATTGTAAAGCCGCTCCTTGTTTTTCTAGTAATTACCATTGTTACCATTTTTCCTTCCCTTTTTTTTACAACAATTGAGTCACATAGATTTTTTTTGTTCCCTTTTTATAAATACCTCTGTGCCTAATATGGTAATTTTGCCTCTTATTATATTGTCATTATATAAATAGTTTTATAAAACATGGCAAAATAAGCATGCTTCATGCAATATGAAGCAGGACAAAAGCCAATCGAGCAGCACTGTTTCCCCTCTGTACATCTTCCAAATCATTAGAACTTAATACTGCATTCATCATTTTGATAAACATCAGTCTTCAGTCAGATTGCAGCGAAAGGATGAGTAATTGATATACAACATTGCTCATTAAGGCACCTATTAGCAGATTATGGGCCGCTCGTAATAAAAAATGTACCTTAGAGTCAATCGGGAGGAAACATTGAAATATTGCATCATTAGCATCATATAGCACTGCCTTGCGATTGTCCATTTCCACTTATATTATCATCCTCGTCAGGTTCTATGGGTGGAAAGGGGGCATTGTTTGGCTTTCTCGTGCCCGATGCTGGCAAAGGGGGGCAAACCAAGGCCTTGGGCAAATCGGCAGAATGCACTGCCCTGGCATTAATGCTGATGAGTACTGATCACAGACTCTGTTCATTAAACTAATATGACCGTATTCAAATGAATACAGACTGCGCTCCCAACCCCCAATTCCTGTCTCATAGCCCAGTCATGATCAGGCCTCCTTTCATTTATTCTATTAATGGTGGTACTAATTAGACGAGGCACTCCTTTCTAATGAATAATGGCTTGTCTTCTGTTTATTTTTTAATATTTATTTTCTTTATCGTATTTAAGTAAGCTTACGTTGCTGGGTGAAGGCTAAATAAAAAGCATAAACGAACTAAATTCTCAACTAAACAGTTAGTAACCCTGTTGATTTTAGAGATGTATATGGCTTCTCATACAGCAAAGTATGTGACGGAAAATTTGGTAAGATTTGGGGAGCTATTAGGAGAATTAATATATACTGTATATACAAATGGGGAAACAAGTATTTGATACACTGCCAAATTTTCTCACCTACAAAGAATGGAAAGGTCTGTAATTTTTATTATAGGTACACTTCAATTGTGAGAGGCAGAATCTAAATAAAATATGGAAAATTACATTACAGGATTTTTAAATACCTAATTTGCTTAAGTATTTGATACCATAAAAAACAACTTTGTTGTCAGAATTTCTTGTAGTTCTTGACCAAGTTAGCACACACTGCAGCAGGAAAAAGCACTTCCAAAGTATGAGGTTTCCACCCCCATGCTTCACAGTTGGGACGGTGTTCTTAAGGTTGTACTAATCCTGCTTCTTTCTCCAAACATGACGGTGTTATGTGGTCCCAATCATCCTTACCCCACAAGGTGAGATCTTGCACAGAGCCCCAGACTTAAGAAGATTGACAGTCACCTTGTATTTCTTCCATTTTTTTTTAAATTGCATTAACAATTGTTGCCTTTTCAGCAAACTGCTTGCCTATTGTCATGTAGCCCATCCCAGCCTTGTGCGGGTCTACAATTTTGTCCCTGATGTCATAAGAAAGATCTTTGGTCTTGGGCATGGTAACAAGTTCAAAGGTGGGAAAAACTTGCAAACTTGCCAATGTATCAAATACTTATTTTTCTCACTATATATTAACTATAACTTTTTCCCCGTTAAGAACTATAAAACACAGGTGAAGAAAAGGGGGATAACCCTGGGGCTGCATCACAGTAGTATAACATTTTAAAAACAGAGGTTTTTACAAATTGCAGAATGGCAGTAGGTACTGGCCATGAATGTGGCTAGGAGTGACTAGAAAATGAACACAGCAATGGATTGATGGTCACTGAGTTTGTGGGATGGAGCAGAGCATCGCTTCGGTATCTTGCATTGCATTGCAATTGTCTGCTCACCCAAGCCTGGAAGCAACCTGGAGCAACACTTGTGGTGACCTTCAAGCTTGTGAGTCTCTGGCACGTTTCCTATGTGCAGAACAACACCTGGTCATTATCAATACCTTATAATCAGATAAACTACTAGTTCAAATCCACCTGGCAACACTCCTGCTCAAAATACTGACACCTCATGGATTATGTAATTGTTCATCCAAATTGCAAACAGCAGACTCTACTGATCATCTTATGCTCAGACCTAGACTCCTTATAGATTTTTAATCCCATTGCCTAAGCACTACACAACTTTACCATCACAGACATATTCTGATGGCTCCTTGCAAGAAACTCTGAACATCTCCCAGAGGGATTCCCTGGCTGGTCAGCCCTGTGCACTTGGTCGATCAATGAAGCGTCACCATGACTGGTTTGATGACAACTCTGCTGAAATCCAATCATGCCTTCAAACATAACATGAAACCTACATACCTCCCCTGTCCAGCCATGGAGCTTGTGCCATGAAAACCACTTTTATATAGACAAAGCAGCAGATGGGAACACTCTCCAAAACGACTTTCATGTGATATTTGGCCACTGAGCAGATCACCCTTCTTAATCACACCAACTCTATTTATCTTAATACGCTCAGTAGACCTCCTGATCTTCCACCAAGCCTGCATCCCAATGCTCTGCTGTAGTGCTTTGAAACCAGCAAAGCCATTAAGTACTGTAGTTCTGCAGGACTAGAAGGATGCCAACATTGCAGTCATTTAACGAGAGAAGGGTTATAGTACGTGGAAAAAGCTATGTTATCACTCTCCTCTCCATCACAGCTAAAGTACTGGCAAATGTTATGGACAATAGAGATTAAGAATGAGCACAAAAGTACTCTCACAGAAACAGCGTGACTTCCAGAAAAATAGGTGTAAAACTATTAATGATATGCTATTTGCCTAAAAGCAGCTAGTAGAGAAAAGCAGAATATCTACACAGTCTCTAAATCAATAAATCCTTTCATACCATAAACTGTGACATGTTATGGAAATACATGGTGAGTCAAATCTCGCATGACAACCTTTTATTTAAAAAACAAAATGGAAAAGGATACATCTGAATAATCGAGCAAGTAATAAGTGACGAGTATAGACTATGCCCGGAACATGGCGCCATCTTGAAAGCCGCAATATTGGATCAAAGGCAAGTTTTTCCAATGGGAAGGTGGTCATGTAGCATATCAAAGAAGCCATAATATTCAGATTTGCAATATTTCCTGTGGTTCAAAAGCTTTCAACACAGAAATTTTAAAACTTTTGTTGTTTCATCACAGGTAGCTAAATATGGAATTGACAATTCTGACGTCCAGGGAACTCAGCTGCCATATCATAGCTGCAGAATTCAGCAACCAACATCCCGAAAGACCAATTTCACACAGCACTGTTGCATCCCTCCTAGAGAAACCAGGACTGTGAACGACAAGCCATGTAGTGATTATCTGAAGAAACCTCACCTATGGTTTTGGCAGCCTTTGAGAAAAGTGCATGACGCAGTACGTGACATGTCCTGTGACTTTTGACTGTTGTTTTCTGGAACCAACCAAGTTTTTATCCATTCTGTAGCAACTGCATGATACAATAAAAGTCATAGGAGGATTCCTTTAAGATTGACACCTGGGAGAAGTAGGGCTGTGTCTGCACCAGTTTTGTTTAGTCTACTCCCCTTTACCCACCTCTTCCACCATGCCCTGTGAAATAGAGATGGAGTTCACCTGGAGTACCGCCTTCACTATTCAAGCAGTCTATTCAACCTCCAATGGCTCCAGGCCCAAACAAAGACAATGGCCTGGCTTATGCACGAGCTCCAATATGCAGATGAATACACTGTCTTGGCATATAGCCCAGAGTCAATACAGTATGCTCCTAAACATATGTCTGACCTATACCAGTCCTTTCGTCTCTGAATGAACATTAAAAAAACAACTGATCAGTACTGTAGATACTGCTTTTATACCAAATCATGATTACGATCACCCCTTAGAAAGAAATTTCTATTTATATGTTCTACCTCAGGAGGCTTAAATTGCTCCCATTCTAACTTTTGTATAAAATAGAAAATTGGAAATGTACAAATGGATTTTTATAAACAAATGAAATTAAATGGGCCAGGTAAACAAAAACGTCAAGTAACTTTTATTATTTATATGGCGTATAATGTCTGCAATGAAATACACGGAAAAGTAAATGTAAAAACTGCATTTTTAAAAATTGTATTTGACAAAATGTCCCAACATTTTCTGATTTGGGGTCATATTTGGGTGGTGGATCATTCTCAGCACTGCAGTGACACTGATGTGGTGGTGTTTTAGTGTGTGTTGTGCTTGTATGAGAGAATCAGACACAGCAGTACTGCTAGAGTTTTAAAACGGTGTTCGATGTGGGGATCCTGATTGTCACAGAACAATGTAAAGGGGACGAAATATATAGACAAACAGATGGATTGCAATCTGTAACTGTAGAACTACAAATTGCTGTAATATGGTAAGTGGAACAAAAAAATGGAAAAGTGTAAAATAATAAAGTGATCAGTGAGTGTGTAGCTTATTATTTGTCCGTGACATAAGCTATAGAATGTAGAATGTAAGCCATCTGAAGGTAAATAAAAAAGGTCCTGCAGTTATAGTCATGACATCTGAACCACTTTCATCCCCTATAAACAGTGATTATGGCAGATGATACCTCTGGCACAGTGGAGTCAAGCGGCCACTGCTGAAACAATACATCGTGTAAATGGCACAGTGCACTATCTACTGAATGCTCTAGTCTGGCTCAGTAGCGTCGCCCTAACCTTAGGCCATAATGTGATTTTGCGGGCTGACAGTGACCCACGACCTTGTGTCCCTTCCCTGCTCAGAGGGGAAACATGGGCGAAAGCGGCGAGTTATGACCCCTGCAAAGACCACTAGTGGAAGATACTAACTTGTCCTGACTATGCATTATTGGAAACATATTCTCCAGGCCTGCTCTACTTACCGCCTGCATGGAGTGACCCAATGCAACAACACAGGAAGGAGGTGACCTTTTCCAGCAGGGGAGCATTTTCAGGGACTGACATGGCATTAATGTTTACTAGCCCCAGGCTATGCCTGAGGGAGGTGAGGCTATTCTACAGTCACTGGTGATATAGACACCTGGGCTCAGGCTGCATCCTTCCCTTCACTCCTGTCCAAACACATTTATTTGCATGGTGCAATTTCATACTCTTTAGTCTGCTTTCACATAGAAAATCTGGCATTAATTATACCAGTATCATATTATTATGAGCCTGCTAAAGAATCTTTGAACTAACGTTCTACAAAAGTATACATAACAATTTTGTTAAGAAACAGCACTATTTGGTAACAGTTATTATGACTGTGATTGTGTTTCTCTTTTAAATTTCAGGGAATTTCTTACAGTATGCGTCCATTAATTATGTTGCAATGCAATACAGATATGTGTCGTTTAACATCCGCATTACGTTTTATGAAACAGGACATTGCCAGAAATGGACATTGACCAGACATAATCATAGCCACAGTCATTTTAGGCTACTACTATTGCTATGTGCCAAATATGTAACAAATGATTAGTATACAGTAATGTACAAAAGTCTTAGGTCACCATTAGATTTGCTGCTTTAGTAATGGAACAATGACCATATGTAACATATTGTCGATGACCGGACCCAAAAAATTCAAATTTGGATTTGTCTTTTTACCCTGTTCCTCTTCTTAAAAAAGCGTTTTTTTTTGTTATTTTCTACTTCCTTTCCAACATGACCATTCCTGATCAAGCTTCTTAAGACTATATAAGGGTCAACTTGGCATCCCAATCAATTTGCCAGAAGCTGCTATTGCTCTAGTATAAGGTCACACTAGATACTTGCCACTGTAGCCTATAGATTTTAATACTAGATGCAAATTTCCTGTATTTTTGTTAAATGTATTTTTATAAGGAGACTGAGATATAATTATAATTTAACATTATACGGTTTGCTAAAACTGTAGAATATCTAATCTAATGGAGGCCTAAGACTCTTGCAGAAAACTATTTTATAGAGCGATGCATATTTTTTCAGTCAACACTAAAATATTAAACAACATTAATTAACCTTCTGTTTACTATGTACAAGAAATACTCTGGCTGGATCACACTTTGATTTTCAGTTCTGCACCTAAGAAAAAACTTGTCCTGCAATAAATCTGTCTCTTTTTTGCGTTGGTGATAGGAACGTGTGGGTGGCAGAGGACTCTGCAAATTTCTCTGCTCCATATGCGTGATAGGTACAATTCCATCTGCGAGCTGAAGGGGAAGACCTCAGCTGTGCTCCTCAAATTAAGCGTAGGGTCACAGCTCAATCGTGCCTCCGAGTTAGGAATCAAATTTGCCGCTTAAAGAGATCCCAGGTGGCACGAGCCAACCGACATCCAGCATGCAGGTTAAGTGACATGCAGTTCAGGCTGAGGTCAGCGCCACCTCATCACCCACCTTTCAGACCTCTCCAACATATCCTGCTGCACAAGCTTCTTCAACTGCTTGCAGATGTGTCCTGGGCAGTTTTTTACTAACAAACAACAGGCACATGCTGCTTTTGATAAAGCCAGTGGTCACTTCCAATCTGTGTCTCTCGAGACAGATGATGTCTGCAGCACACTTTAGAATGAGGTAGTCAGAAAACTGAATGATGAAAGGCGGCCTAGGCGTGTTTTTACAACTGTAGTAAAACTGTTGTCTTTTTATTATTTAAATATCCTCACGACATTTACACTTTGACAGGTTCTGAGTTTTGCTTTGACTGCTATTTAAATGAAGATGAAGTAAAAATCAATGGGCAATTGGTGCCTTGCTAATTGGCACTACTCCTGGCTGACAAACTCTAAGGATAGGCAAACGAGCCGTTAAAACTTCAAAGATGCCCTACCAATTGTGGAACACTGGCTCATGTGGAAGTGGCAAATCCTGATAGGGCAATTACGGCATGTCACTCAGGGCTGTCACACTTCTGAAGGTTTATGGAGGCATTGCAATGATCCCTTCCTCTGAAGTCTGGGAGATCTGAGAGGAAACTAGCTACCCCTGACAAAATAACACAACGCCTCGGTAAATATGAAACAGGGACCATTTGAACAATTTTTCAAAGCCAGCAAAACTTGGGCAGGGAACCAAAACCATTCAGTGGACTGACGGAAATACAGGATGTGCATGTTTAGCTCTTTCCATGAGCACTCAACACTCTAGGGATAAGTACCATGAGTTATGACATAATGTTTTGTCCATCATCCAGTTTTCAAAATCTGCCTGTGTCTTACTTTGGCGCAACCCAGGGTGTTTAAACGCAGTCAATTTGCTGATTTTTGTCCCTATTGATTGACACCTGGCTCCAGAGCTACTCAACCCCTCTTAAAATACCAAAGTCTGGGCTTCATATTTCTCCCACAGGCCAAGGTTTCTACTGTTGACTGTCTAGTTGTGTTTTCAAGTCCTCCTATTCACTTGTAACCTAACTGGACCTTTTTACAGTCCCCAACAAGGTGCGGTCTGTCAGTGTATCAACTTAAAGAGCCTGGAGAATAATTTGACGGGGCTTCACTGATTTTTTTTTTTTTCTTGTGAGTGTTTTAAAACTCAAAAAGCACTGATGTATCTGATCCATTTATACCAGCTCACCAACCACTAACACACCACCACCATATCAGTGTCAGTGTAGTGCTGAGAATGACCCACCACCCAAATAGTACCTGATCTGTGCTGGTCCTGTGGGGGTCCTGACCAGTAGAAAACAGCGTCCAGGAAACTTAGAAAAGTATGTCGAGAAACAGATGGACTACAGTCTGTAATTGTAGAAATACAAAGTGCAGTGACCAATAAAACTAAAGTTGACAATAATATAATATAAAACACGTTTGGACAGACTGTACACATGCATCAGACAGACTGTATATACTGGATCAAGGGCAAGTTTTTCCAATGCGAAGGTGGTCGTGTTGCATATGAGATCAGAATTTCTGATTTGCAATATCTCGTGTGGACCCATAGGTTATCAGCACAGAAATTTGCAACAACAATCGGGAATATTGCCTGTGACGCAAAGCTATTTGACATGTTCAGTGTGCTGTCCCTGGTGCTGAATTCAGAGCTGAAGGTGCATAATCAAGGCGTTCTGAGAATTGCTGGAGAAATGTTTTTTTTCAGCATACATAATTTGTTTAAAATGACGCCAGAGACAAAAGTTGGCTGGTATGAGGTCAGGTGTTCTGGAAATTCCACAGGTTCACGACGGTCAATCCTCTACAGTCCCGGTTTCTCTGAATTTGGCGAGGAGGGATGCAACAGTGCTGTGTGAAATTGGTGGTCTTTTTGGGTGCTGGATGTCTGTGGCTATGATACTGCAGCCGAGTTCCCCAAACATCAGAATCACCAATTCCATTTTCAGTTACCTGTAACGAACAACAAAAGTTTAGAAATGTATGTGTTGATAACTTTTGAACCACATGAGATATTGCATATCTGATTGTCGCAACTGATTTCATATATATGACTATATATATGACTATATATAGATATATGATTTTTGTGAGCAGGGTGTATATGGATTTATGAATATAATAGTATTGATTAGCCACCGATCATTATCAGCCGATTTCCCTGACAAAGCATGTGATTGGTGTATGCACATTAAAATGCTTCAACACAACTTATTTAAAGAACAAACACTTGGTGGAGTCTCTCACTGGAGAGAATAAAAAAGGCACCCGGAGCAGCAACAGTCAGACGGCAATAAATGCAGCCCACACTTGCCAATGCTCGCCTGTATGAGTGTGACAGTCAGAAGGCTAAGCAAATAACCCCGAAAAATAATTTAATTCATCGGTTAGATGACCAGCCTTTTTTCAGTGGTGGAAGAATAGTTGTGCCTACAAGTATTTTGTATTTTTTCTCTAGAAAAAAGTAATTGAAATGTTTATGTCTAAAATTATTTTATTGTTCCTTTTTTCCAGATCACTTAGCAAGTAGCACTCATCATAACTAAATCGAAAAATTTATAGCCAGTCAGAGTAATCGGTATCGGAAAATATGATCAGAGTATCACAAAAAAAAAATCAAATGTATATATACATACATACATAAACATACATATATAAACTAAAATATATACACAAAATAATAATAAAAAATGTGTGTGACCATATATACTTCTTTATCAGTCTCTCTCTTAGAATAAGAAATGAAGATACAGAAAGGTCACACTAAATATATTAGGTCACTTGTGTATATATTTTAGTTTTTTCCCCTTAAAAATATACCATTGCTAAATCAACAAATCCGATGTTGGCCTAAGATAGTAGTGTATATATTGCAGTTGCAGTCTTGTAAATAGTGACCATGCAAAATGTCCAATCTCTGCAAAATCATAGTCTGTTACAAGTCTGCAATAAAACTCTATAGCTGTGAGAATGTGGTGTGAGACTTTAGTCTTTAATCTTTTCAGAGTCTTCTAGTGTACTGTCAGCCTAAATCAGCCTTGCATTTCAGATGCTTCCCGACATCCCTATTGTCCCTGTTTGTGTGTTTTATTACATGTGCTTCCTGTAATGAAAATTGAATCAAGCTCAGACCACGAGCTGGAGGGTTAGAGGTTAACTTAAGCATGAGGCTGGTCAAATAACCTGCCCAACTTGGAATTAAAAGGGAAAGCCCATTTTTGTCATAGCAATCCCATAAGGTCAAGAAGGTCAGGAGGTCAGTGTCACTAGGGCAACCCTGAACCCCTCTAGTGCTATAAATTATATACTAAACCAATGCTGGAGAAAAAGGACAATTTCCTTTGGAGCCAGGGTGCCCAAGAGGGCAGTGTGACATTATTCCAGAACCTCTATTGAAAGAAAAGGAAGTAGTTGCTGGTCAGTACGCACCTCAGAGGTCAGAGGGATACAATGGACACCTGTCAAACGTCTGTCCAGACTTGGATATGTCTGACATGCTTTCAAGGACATCACAGATTTATTCGTCCGTCTCTGCATTTTCACAAAGACACCACAGGTTGGCATAAGTAGATTTGAACAATAAGGGACCTAAGTGCTGCTCGCTCACAATGCTAATAGGATAAATGGCTGATTAAGTGGACTCTGCAGCGGTTGAGGTCACATGTGTCAGGAAAAATGTTTTCTGAGCAGCAAACATGGAAAGTTGATGAAGATTGATGCATTCACATGAAAGCACACTGGAGGCTGGTACCTGAAGCAGATGTGCACATCTAATTTTTATTGAATTTTAAGGTCACATTTGGGTTATCTTGAGTCACAAAGCCTCCCGGATGAAAAGTGGCGGCTGAAATGAACTTTAAAGCCTTTACGTATGGTACCGCTGTGAAACAAGCCTATCAAGACATGATATTTGTCCAAACACTAGCTAAGGAGCACCCTTTTATTATCTGTATTATCACCGCTTCCCAGTATGGCTGGGCTGAATGTGTTGAGCTCAAACAATGCTGACTAGGTGTTATCAAAGGTAGCGTTATAAATCACCAGCTCATTTCATAATCAATATCAACTATATCCACCTTCTCAGACAAGTATTATGATAGCCATAAAACTTTATTTCCTTTACAGGAACTGGAGCCGACCAGTGTTTTATCAGCCCTGAAACATTGTATGCATTTGCTTAGAAAGTCCTAAGGTGCTCCTATAAATGTACTTGCACTTAAACATTTATTTGTTATAGCCTGTATACAAAATATAGAACACTTTCTCCTTGTTGATGGACTTCACAATGATTGTGCTCTATACTGTATAGACAAAACTTTTTGGACACCAAATTACATCCAAAACAGTGCAAAATATTATATTGTAACAATAATTAGACAATACTTCGAAAACATTCAAAGGTTCTCTCTCAACCACCTGAATTTGCACCATCTTTCACAATGTTATTGGTTACATCATTTGTTGTGTCCTGCTTTCTGTTCTATACATGTCATAAGGCACTTCTGTTTCTGCAGGACAATTCCACTAAGGCTTGCTGAGTGTGTTTTGGCTGGTTTAAACCTGTCGTGGAAGCTGACTTCCAAATTTTGAACAAGTCAGCCACGTTCTCAATCACAGTTGGCAAATCAATAATCTATGGGCCTAATAGCAGTTGGGCAAAATGTTGATAAACTGACTTGTTGGAAGTGGAAAAAATATGTCAAAAATGTTTTACAGTGACAGTTAATAGGGTAGCAGTTCAACCCATTCTACTGGCACTATTTCTGCATACTCTATAGAGCTTTAAAAGCTTTTTATTCATGTTTTACAAGTGAGTGTTGCTGATACAGCAGAGCTCATTAATTATGGTCCACAAGGATGTCCACACACAGGGCGTCAACAAATTTTTGTCTACATAGTGAAGGCCCTAACTGTGATTGTGCTTAGAGGTGTTCCTGCATGTGCGTTTGTGTATTATATGGACCTCTGAGGGGTTAAGTACCTAGTTGACACATTTTTGCCTTCAGATCACGATAAGAAGCAGACAGTTGACAGGAGGTGTGCGTGGTCGGCTGGAGACAGCCTTATCTCTAGCAGGAGTGAAGCAGCCGCCCCATTCTTCCTCACGCAAACGCTGCCTCTGTGGATGCAGGGAGGGAGAACGTTGAGTGACAAAGAGATGACAACAGCCGCAAATCACCTGTGAGCCATTGTTTCGGTCATCCCACACATGACCCCATGATAGGGTGTAAAAAGTCTAGTCTATGTTTTATTGCTATTATTTTTGCAGCATGATTTTTTAAATAGCTTGGTGTGTAGCAGATATTTCCCTTCTTGTCTATGAAAGCTAATGACGTGGCCTGTCTTGTTTCTTATATACAGGCAATATTACACTGGCAAATTCAGCATTTTCCTTGTCTGCCAGTCCAGCTCTAGTAAATGAGATGAAGAGGAAGAAACAGGATGAAGTAAACTCAAAGAAACTCTATCTGTTTTTATTTCCTCGCTGAGGTCAAATGAACCTCAGGTAAACTGATGAAGATCTATTTGTGTTTGTGTACAGGACGATTATAGGCATTTTGTGGGCCACGACCTGCAAGATGTTCATAAAAGAGAAAAATCCATACACAGGGGAAGAGGTATGTGTATATCTGTGTGCCGAGCTCCTTCTGCAGCGAGTGTGTGTGTGTGTGTGTGTGTGTGTCGTGTTTATATTACACTATTACAGAAAGCTCTGACAATGTTTACCTTATGAGGACATTTGGCTGCCCCCATTTACAGAGACTGCAACTTTCTTTTGAGAATCATTAAGGTTAAGGTTACTGAGGTTAAAGTTAAGGTTATATGCAGGTGTAGTACTAATTAGCTACAGTAATCGTTATGGCAATGGAAAGTCCCCACAAAGACTGTGAGACAGAGGTTTTGGAAGCTTCTCTTGATATACTTGTGAGAAACTTTGACTTGTGAGGACCATTTTACCAGTCCTCCCATTTGAACTGTTTTTTTTTTTTGTATTTTTACAAAAAATGGCAACCTTAATATGAAAAACCACAAGCCCAAAAAAATTATATAGGTTACTGAGGTTGAGGTTAGGGGTAGGTGTGGGTTTAATTAGTTACAGAATCACAAGGGTTGCAAGACATATGTTTATAGTACATCATGGGGACCAAATGTCCCTAAAAGGATAGAAAGGTCTGACATTTTTGGCCTGATGGGGACATCATGTTGGTCCCCATGACCACAAAAAAAACAAAAGAGCAAAACGATTTGGGGTTACTGAGCTTAAGGATGTGGTTGTGGGTATGTGTGAGACAGTTAGCTTAAGTCCTGACAAGTATAGAAAGACAAGTGAGTGTGTGTGTGTGTGTGTGTGTGTGTGTGTGTGTGTGTGTGTGTGTGTGTGTGTGTGTGTGAGTGAGAGAGGACCTTCGGCTCCGGACTGTCTGCCTCACTCTCTCTCCCTCTTTCTCTCTCTCATCTTTTGCAGAAAAGCAGTACATTATTTTTAACTCACTGCCTGTGAGAGGAAGGGGAGGGAAGGGGGTGCTAACCCCAGCACAATTGCTTCAGGTTCCAGCCCACATTAAACTTCTTGCTATGCCCCTTGTGTGCACGTGTGTGCACATGCACGTATGTGACTGTTTAAACATTTGTCAGGGATGCTTCACATGACTTAGTGACTGAGTGACATAATGGTGACACTACGATTAATTCACGGAAAGGGAGGTCCGCATCTGTTATACAGAACACAGGAATGCAATTAAGGGGCCTGTTTTGTTTGTGAGCTATTTCGTAATACTAAAATAAATAGGGTTTCATATGCAGGATCATATTAATATGCATACTTCATTTCAGACCAGTTATCACTTACTATATATAAGTCCAAATAGACTCACCAGCAACCTTATTAGGTACACATTTCACCTCAGAACTGCTGTAATCATTTGCGACATGGCTTTAACAAGATGCTAGAAACACTCCTCAGAGATTTTGGCCCATAGCATCATGCAGTTGCTGCAGTTTTGTCGCATATCCATGATGCAAATCTTCCACCACATCCTGAAGGTGCTTTAATAAACTGCGATCTGGTGGCTGTGGAGGTCATTTGAGCACAGTGAACTCATTATTATGTTTCAGAAACTAGTTTGAGAAGTCATGAGCTTCATGACAATGTTAATTTTTTATTAAGGTCTCAAAATGTGCCAATAAAATAATTCCTCACACCATTACACCAACAGCATCAGCCTAAACTACTTCAAGGTTTGACATGTTGTGTATTCAGAGATGCTCTTCTGCATACCTTGCTTGTGCTGAGTGATTATTTGTGTTACCATTGCTTTCCTATCAGTTTCAAACAAGTCTGGCTTTTCTCATCTGACCTCTGGAATCAACAATACATTTTCACCCAGATAACTGCTGCTCACTGGACATGTTTTCTGTTTTTTGGAGCATTCTCTGTAAACCTGTGACTCAAAATCAGCAGTTCCAAATACAAAATCACTTTAATCATCTTTCTTCCTCATTCTGATGCTCCGTTCAAACTTTATAAGGCTGTCCTGACCATGTATACACATAAATACACAGAGTTTTTGTCATGTGATTGGCGAGACGTTTAACAAGGAGTTGACCGTATGTACCTAATAAACTTGTATATTAGTGTAGGTCCATTACTATATAGGTAACTACTTACTACACACTAAGGTCACTACTAAAGTACACTTACATTCAAGCATAGTTTTATTCCACTTGCTTTATGTGTGTTAAATTGTAGTATTGTTTAAAGTATGTCAACTTTACTTGCACTCTCCTAGTTTGCCAACACAAACTGCTAGAAACATGCAATACCTTGTTTATTAAATAAAAATAATATTTTTGCAGAATCATTTTCAGGGGTACAGTTATGACGTAGTTAGCACATCGCAGATCTCAAGACCCAGGTTTGAATTCTGGGCTGGCTGCTGCCTGTGCTGAGTTTGCATGTTCTCCCCGTATCATCTGCATTCCTCCCACATTATAGGGTAACTGGCATATCAAACTGTTGGCTCCCACTTGTGATATATGCTGCCAGATAGGCCTTGGCACCCATGATTCTGAAGTTGATTAAATGGTTAAAGATATACATTGAGAATACATGAATTGTCTTACCACATTTATTTGCCATCCCTTATCAAATTAGGAATAAAAAGACAATACAGACTGCATGCTTGCTAATTCATTTGTAGCTGTTCCAACAGAAGTTAATCCAAACACAGAATAACTGGTTTGGTGGGTTTTGTGCTGCTTGTCAGTTGAACTGCATCTTGGCCATCAAAAAAAGTTTTTTTTTACACAAGAAAAATGTCATTCAAAGCCCAGTGAAACTTCCAGACATTTATCCAGCTATGGATAATGACATTAACAATGGAGCTATTTTAGGAAGGTGCCATATAAAATGGAGATGTCCATCTGCCTGTGCTTTTGAACTTTACTTAAGCTTGTGCGTGGACCAAACTTTCTCTGCGGCATGCATTCATCCCACTGAACATTTTAAAAGTGCAGCTGCAATTCCCCCCATCCAAAGAAAATTAATACATGTTACATGTAACATTTAATATTAATACATGGGCATGATTGATCATTCTTTTTTTTTAATTAATGTTATCAATATTATTATTATTTCTTAATGAAAACTATTAAATTACTGAATATTTATATCCATCTACAGTAGGATACCTTATCAGAATGCAAGATTCCTAGGCCACCATTACATTAAATCTACAATTGTTTTAGCAATTATTTTGAAAAAGTATTTTTCATCAGTTATTTTTCAGAAAATGCAGTACATTTTAATGCACTATTTAAAAACTGAAAATAAACCTGAAAAAACCCAGCTTCTATAGGCTACAGTGGCAAGTATTTAGTGTGACCTCCACTTACACTTGAGCAGCAGCACCAGGGAGCTTCATCAGAACAAGAAGTTGACACTTTAACACTCCAAAGAAGCTTATCAGGTCTTTTTCAAATTACATCTTTGTGTCCTATACAAATAACTCAGTAACCTAATATACATCCTTAAATTATTGTATCAGTTATTGCTGTAGTTTCAATATAAATCTTTAAATAGTTGCCAATGGTCTGAAAGTAATATTAGCTGAATGTCCTATGCACCACAACATCCATTCAGACAACATCTGTTTACATATACAGTTCTGTGCAAAAGTCTTGAGACACAATTAGATTTAATATCACATTGTTTTAGCAATGGGATCATGAACATATATAACTACTTATAATAGCAGATGACTTGACAGTCATTGGTCTTATCCAGGACAAAGACGAGTCTGCCTACAGACAGGTGGAACAGGTGGTCCTCTGGAGCAACCACAACAACCTGGAGCTGAACATAACCAAGACAGTGGAGATGAGAGTGGACTTCAGAAGAAGCCCTCCGACTCTTCCCGCACTCACCATCCTTAACAGTACTGTAAGGACTGTGGACTCCTACAAGTTCCTGGGCACAACCATCTCCAAGGACTTGAAATGGGACTGCAACACCAGCACCACTATCAAGAGAGCTCAGCAGAGGTTGTACTTCCTGCGCCAACTGAGGAAGTACAGCCTGCCCAAGGAGCTGATGGTGCAGTTCTACAACGCCACCATAGAATCTGTCCTCACCGCATCCATCACAGTGTGGGGCAGCTCAGCCACCAAACACGACATCCACAGACTGCAGCGCATCATCAGGTCTGCAGAGAGAACCATTGGTGTGGAGTTACCCTCCGTACCGGACCTGCACATGGCCAGAACCAGAAAGCGGGCGGAGAACATCGTCTGTGATCCGTCACATCCTGGTCATCACCTGTTCCAGCGTCTTCCCTCAGGTCGGCGTTTCAGCCAGTTAAGGATCAAGACATCAAGACTACAGAGAAGCTTCTTCCCATTCGCCATCACACTCATGAACAGCTGAACATGACAACACTACATCTGGACACAGACTACTACTACTACATTCATACATACATTCCATATCCAGATGTTCTTTCACTCCTCACCTTCTGTTCCCCACACTTATATTTATATTTATAATTATACTTATAGTTATTTAATTCAGTCCGCATTGTCTGCACTGCTGCGCTTTCGCACCTTGCACTTTACTTTTTTCAATTCAATTCACAACTCTGCACATGTACAGTCTACAGTTGTGTTTGTGCGTGTATGTCACTGTGTGTCTATGCGGGTGTGTGTGTGTGTGTGTGTGTGTGTGTGTGTGTGTGTGTGGGTAGGAGGATGGCTGGGTGTGTTTTTTGTTTTCTTGTTAATCATTATGTCAGTTATAGGGCACTGTGAGCTTCTGTAACCAAATATAAATTCCTTGTATGTGTGAGCATACTTGGCCAATAAAGACCGATTCTGATTCTGATTCTGATTCTGACTCTGACAATGATGTTGAATGAAGATCAGTGGAAAAAAATATTATCAACTATGATATCTACTAATGATTAAAAATTTGAAATTTTGGATCAATCGTCATGAACTTCGGGTGTTATCATCATCAGTATGTTACTGTATATGGTCGTAGTACCATTATTAGCTAAAATAACAAATCTTATGGTAAATCCTGTATATTATGATATGCATGCAAGTCCTAATAATAAGAACAAACAATTCTGTAAAAGATATTCATAGTTTCATTCTTAGTCTCTTTATGGAGACAGTCCTGCTTCTGGTCCACAAATACATGTCAATCCGCCACATCCAGCTGAGGGTCAAGCACAGCTCATGGCTAAATGCAGTAAATGCAGTCCATCAAAGTTATGAACCATAATCATGTGCACACCAATGAAGATGCTTGAACATCTTTGCTGAAGCCACTGATGGAACGCCCTGACAAAAGGCCTGCAGAGAAGCTTTGATGAATCCATCTGAATATGGTATGTATTTAGGTCAAGCACCGTGCTGACTGTAGTTATCTTGTCACACTCTGATCAGTCTGTTGCTTCAGCAAAAGGTCCAACACAGTTCTTTTAACTGGCTCCACTGTCTTACAGTTAGGGCTTCGTTCCTGAAGTCTTCAGCCAGCACCGTGTCATCCAACTACATGACAGATTGTATTTGCTTAAATTCTGCATGCTCTTTCTAGTACCTTTTGCAAGGCTTTCTCAGATTTGTCTTTAAAAGTGGTACTGCTATGCAGAGAAGTACTTTGGAGAATGCTTGCGAGATTATAACTTTATCTCCTTAAAACCATCTGGTACTACTTTCTATACAGTGGACCGTGACAACCACAAACAGAACCACAATCTAGCTGGTGCCCAACCACATCCCCTTCATACTTCCATTCATATGACAGATCTGTCATTGCAATTTTAAAAGCTTTGTCGGTGATAAATGTGCACTATAGACAAAAGTTTGTGGACTCTCATTATGGAGTTTGTCTCAACCCACATTTTGGATCTTTCTAGTACATTTTGGAACCTGACTGTGAGGTCAGCTTCTATTGTTAGGCAATAAGCTCTGGCTCACCCTTGGCATTCCAGTGCATTTTCAAGGTGATTAATGGAGCTGAGGTCGAGGTCCTGTGAAAGCCAGCCAAGTTCTCAATTAAAATGTCAAACAAATTCTCTGTGGACTTGGGTTAAGGTCTAGAAAGTTATAGACTTATTCAAAGCATACTGAATGTCACTGGAGAATTCAGTACAAATCAATTCTATTGTCTACAAAATTGTTTATCAATGGAGCATCCAGAAATTATACAAATTAAAAATGGTGTCCAGAAACATTTGTTGTGGTGTTTTTTGTTACATATATAGTGTTCTTCAATTATCTCATTAAATGTACTTCAAATGGTTTGAATCTTCTGCACTTGAAAAGAACAGCATAACATGCAGACTCAAATAATTCCAGAGTTTGGGTGCTATAAGTGCAAAAGCCCAAAGTTATCTTCTTTAAAGAAATTTCCACTGGCAAAATTGTGCTTGAGGTATTTGTCTCATACTCCTAAGCTCATCCCTTCTCTCTTCAAAGTTTTTCAATTCCATTCAATTCAATTTTATTTATATAACTCTTTTTACAACGTAGCATTGTCTCAAAGCAGCTTCACAATATTACACTGTCTTAAAAGGCCAATCCCAAGTTGAGCAAGCCAAGGGCGACAATGGAAAGGAAAAACTCCCTAAAATGGTAGGAAGAAACCTTGGGAGGACCAAGACGCAGGCTTTAGGAAACATCACCCGATGTTCTACATTGTAGAAGAGCTCAAGGTGATAAAGGTGGTGGTATATCACAGGCAAGTTCCAAATCACAACCTTCAAGTTTTTGGTAACTCAAGTCAAGACAAGTCAAGTCTACTATATGTTAAGCAAGTCTAATTATGGTGAGGTAACTCCAGTTTCCAAATGTTTATCAGCTAAAAGACAGTGGCCATAGAGAGTTGATCTGTATTTCCAGCATTAACAAATACTATTGCGTTTCTTTTTGGATCTGTAACTCATCTATTCTACACAACTCAACGCTGACAGGACTTCGGCTAGGTTAGGCCTCAGTAAGGAAGTCTGTTCAAAATATTAACAGCATGTCAGAAGCCAAAATCATATAGCATTTGCCATTTCACAAACAAAAGGAAAATGTCTGATTATTGTTTTGTCTTCACACAATTGATTCAACGCCAAATCTAACATAATCTAACATTACCTTTCTCATTAGTATTGGACAGTTAACTTTACAGACATGCACCTTAAGTTGTGAGTTTTGTAGTGACATAAGAAGTTTTATATCATGGTTATTGTGCCACTGATTTTTCTTTTTAATCCGCAGTCCTCGCTGTTTTTTTCATCGTAAAAATAATGCTTAAATCAGAACTTTTTGTATGGTATTTTTTTAAATAGCCATTTTCAAGTTACACTTATGTTTCCCTTTTCATGTTCCCTGCATTCTGATAGGTTACCAGGTTTGCGCACGGTTAAATTAGAAAATTTAACCATGTTTCAACAAATTAGAAAAAAAACCTACAAACTTCTTAATAGCTAGAAATGCTCATAAATAACATTTAATTTAAAATATCTATTCATTTTGCATGATGTGTAGCAATTCAAAGTCAAGTCAAGTCATGAATATTTAGTTGAGTCTTTATCACTGCCAGTCTATAGTCCTTATACAGTCGAATGGGACTAGCCGCTTATTCGGACCAAATCCTAAAGTACTGAAACAAATCCTATTAAATACGTGTAATGTTATTTACTTATTTGGACCAAAATTCCGCTTAATCGGACCAAAGAACGTG